>VXAA01006002.1:169138-200377 GCA_013399115.1 Anseranas semipalmata
GGGGGTGGGCAAGAAGTGGGGAGGGGACATGGCCAGGGCAGCTGACCTAAACCAACCAAAGGGACGTTCCGTACCATATGATGTCACACTCAGCAATAAAAGCTGGGAAAGGGAAGGAGAGGGGGGGCTCTCGTTATGAAGATGTCTGTCCTCCCAAACAACCGCTATGCATATTGAGGGCCTGCTTCCCAGCACATGGCTGAATATCACTCGTTGATGGGAAGTAGAGAATAATTTTTTGTTCTTTTTTTCCCCTCTGTGCTTCTGCACAGCCTTTGTTTGTTTATTTTTTCTTTTCCCTTTAATCAAATTATCCTTATCTCAACCCATGAGCCCTTTTTTTTCTTTTTTTTCTTTCCATCATACTTTCTTCTCCCCCTCTTCTTTGAGGAGGGGGAGTGAGAGAGTGGCTGTGGTGGAGTTCAGCTGCCCAGCAGGGTAAAACCACCACAGAGGGGGAGTGAGAGAGCTGTTGTGGTGGAATTCAGCTGCCCAGCAGGGTGAAACCACTACGCTTGTTTTGGTGTAGCATTGTGTTTCATTTCTTTTTATTACTTGGTTCTATGATTCACATATCTTTATTCAGACTACCACACACATGGTTGGGGATTTTTTTGTTTGTTCATTGTTTTTGACAGGGTGCAGGGAGCTGCATGTTTATTTGGGCAGCATGTACACAAACCAAGAATCAAGGCTCCCTTCATATGAATGTAAATCCAAAAATGAATGTTTTCCAAGAAGCAGTTCAACACATACTACATTGGAGCTTTCCTCTACAAGTATTGGTCTTTCTACATCAGTGAGGGAGGTTGGGCAACAGCCTCCTACTTTAGGGACCTTAATTAGGGTAGCATCTTTCTTAAACAAGGTAACATTGGCCAAATGTATTTATGGCACCTGCGTCTATGTTTAAAGAATGAATTTATCCAGTCAGAAAACACAAGTTCCCATATTTCAAGGAAATAAATAAGTAAGTTCTAGAAACTCTATTGCAATCATTTCAGTAAATAGATGGGGTCACTTACATCTGTTCTGGAGGTGCAAGTCCCTTAAATGCCTGTTGCTCTACTGTGTGAATTTTTTTCTTGTACAGATAACTGCAAAGATAAATCGCTTCAATGGGGAATAGAAGATATAATAAAACTCCTAGTACTTAGTATTTTTTTAAATATTACTTAATATCCTTGAACAACAAAGCAAAAACCATGCATATTACACATACTTATCTTTTATTCAAATAGTTAGCTTTCCTATAATCAAATAAATTTGCATTTAAGGAGAAGAAATTCCTATCAGACTCTTCCCGCTGATGAAATATAGATGACCTGCAATGAATACTTTATCTTATTTACTTAACCATTTGTAAATTTTTTTTCAGAACAAAATGATTTTTTTGTACAATACATTAGTCAAAATTGTTTCTGAGGGGAAAACCAAAAAGCATGCTTCTTATCTCATTTCAGTTTCTTCTCCACTTTTTGCGTTCATTTGCAAAGACATCACTTGGTGAAAAGTAATCATAGATCTAGAAAAAACATTTAATAGCTCTCCATTATCTGTAAAGAGTTCCTAGCACAACCAGTCCAGATGTCAATGGCTAATTTGTTGCTGTACCAGGGAGATGACTATGCTTCTAGGAGCACAGTACCTTTAGGAAATGATTTTCTGTAAGTCTTCTGATTTGCAACAGAGAGACATGTTCCTAAATCCCTTGTTAAAGGTCTGCTGCCAGCAGGAGTTAAATGCAACAAATTTTGCATAACTAATCTATCCAGCTGGTTTCCTGACAACCTGCCAGCTCCATGCTGATAGCATCCAGAACTATATGTGTTACTTGAACAAAAATCTCAGTTCAAAATCATCTAGGAAAATCATATCTCCCATTTCTTGGGACAGAATTCCCGTTACAATCATGAAAGATCTGTCATCATCTCCTCTTGTTACCACCTTCTTTTTAATTATTTGAAAAATAAAATACTAGCATGAAATAACTCTTAAATATCTATTATAAAATAATGTATTTTATACAGCTGCCATCTATTATGGCCTCCAAGCACTGATAGTAAACTTTCTAGCATTATTTCTGAAATCTGGCAGCCTCCTTGAATCTCTCCCTTTTGCCAGGCAAAAGCTGTTCCTGCAGGGTTAGTTTTGTGCCAGGATTCGTGAGAGCTGCACTGCTAACCTGCCACAAGGTTCTTCCCTCTTATTTAGTGCATTAGAAAACTTAGCACATAACAGGAATTCACTTTTTGGGGGAGGGAAGAATGAGACAATCTGTATTCTGATGCAGTCTCTCTCCCTTTATGCTTGAGCAGCTGTATGTTTATCTACATCAAAGGGCTTTGCTTTGCTTTCTCACCTTGGTTCTCTCCTCTTTTGTGCTAAGGTGGGAGTGAAGAGTTCAGCATGCTGAGAAGTGAGTTTCAAAGGGAGCAACATCTGTTCTTTTAAGTATTGGTAAACAGATTCTATTAGAAACATTTGTACATTTTTTTCCTGCTACTTTTTAAGTATCATCAGCGAAAATTAACTCTTTGTTATCACAGGCAGAATACATAATCAAACAAGCAGATGAAACAAAAAATAGGCATAGCTGTCTTTCACAAATATGAAGATTAATTAGGTGGTCAGAAATGAGAGTTTCACTTGAATGATGGAAAGACTTTTTCAAATAGAAAGTCTTCTTACAGTGATTCTCTGATAGCAGCCAGGCCCTGGATTGGTCCAACCACCTCTGTGTACAATTGGTTCCATAGCTGCATCACCTCAGCTTACACTTTATCCCCAAGATTTCGTATGATTTATCCTGCTTATGAATAGGAATGAAATATTACTATTTTTTTCCAAGTTACTTTTTTTGTATTTCAAAAAAATATATTTTAAAAAAGTAACACTTTTCCACCTTTTTAATCAGGTTAATGATTAATTGAAGTCCAAGAACTGTAGTAGACTGGCCTGTGAATTACAGCTACACATGATGACATGATGGCCAACATGAACCTGTCAAGAATAAATCTTAGCAAGTGATCAGAGTAACAGACCTTGTATAGAGGGAAAAAGCAAAAGGACTACATGTTAAAGCTTTGCTACAGCTTTTGACACAATCTTCAGGTAACGTTGTCGTCTACAGTCATAGGAAATACAGCCTGGGGTACCAGATTTAGTTCACTGTCAGTGATAGTTGCTTCAGTGCTTCCTACCATCATGCTAGACCAAATGCAGATGATCTTCAGGTTCTTTTTTGACCTCCAAAACCTGTGAACCACCTGCATGAGTTCCCCCTCTCAAGGTGACAGCAACAACTGCAGCTCCATGCTTCCTAGAATATTGTGCAAAGGCAGAGGAAGGAGATCAAAAGTTGACTTTTTGTGTCATACAACCCCTTTCATTTTTATGGCAGTCATCTATGTAATGTAGATTGGGCACCAAAGTACCTTAAAAGTATTCAGGAGATGAAAATCTAAAAGTTCTATTTTTTCTGAAAAAAAACTGTGCACAAGACTCCAACAAGAGGGGCAGCAGCAGCTCCTTCTGCCTTCCTCTCTGAGTTGCACATAGCCTTCAAGGAGGAGCCACACCTTCAGCACCACCCTCCCTTCACACAGCTATGCAAAAGCAGCTTGCAGGCAAACACAGGAACAGAAAGACATCACTCAGTTTTGTGTGCTGGTCCTTTCCTCCAGGGAAACAGGGGGTGACCTGTGCTGTAGAAAAGAGTACTGCAAGATGAATGCAAAACTGGTCTGTAAACAGTCAGTGGTCATCGACAGCAGGATGCACGGAGAAGGATTATACATAAACTACTCCTCATCCTGCACTGCCCCTGCTCTTACTAATGATGTGAGTATACAGTTTGATTTGCAAAATGGGAGGGAATGTAAGGCTGGAATTCAAAAAATCTTTGACAAATTTCAGAAATTGTCCAAAATAGAACAATACAATCAGATGAGGACAGTTACTTAGCAGCACACATATATTATCAAATGCACAAGTACTGTGTGGAGAAAAAGCTACAAGATACCTAAAAGGAATGTAAAGTTATACTGGATCTCAAGCTAGATGTAAAGTAAAGTGAAGGTGCTGTGAAAAAATATATGGGAACACCATATTTGAGACATGAAGAAATCCTTCCTCTCTACTCTTCACGACTGAGGCCGAATTAGGGTACTAAGTAAAGAAACTGTAAAAAAGTCCAAAGAAGAACATCAAAGGGGACTGGAGGCTTAGAAAACATATCTTCTGAGAAATTTATATGTTTATAATCCAGGTGAAAGAAGAGGAAAAAAAAAGAAAGAAAAAAAGAAATGATACTACCCTTCAAGATGTAAAAATCACAAAAAAAAAAGCAAAAATAAATTGTTATTCCTAGTTTCTGTAGATAGAACAAAAGAATAGTAGTCTTAAAAGTTCTAGAATAGATTATCTAAAGTTAAAAAAAGAAACTCTAAGTGTTTTTTATTCCTCCTAAGAAGTCCCTTCATGTTTGCATAATGCCAAGTTCATCATGCATTTTTTTGTATCTTCTTCATATTAAAAATTAGTTTGTGCTGTCTAATGACCTGTGCATGCATAATGCCACTCACCAGTGAAGATGTGAACAAGGGATATCACCAAGAGAAGGAGGGCCAGCTCACGTTCATCTGTGGCTTGTATATGGGACATCATGTGGGAGAACTAGACCCAGCAATTCTCTCTACCGTGCCACCACTGACCAATGGAGGCATCCCAACCCAACTGCAACCTAAGTATATATGTATGTATATCTGTTCATCTATATTCATCATAGATCTCATTTATGTACTGGTACCTTGCCTTCTAATGAAGCAACATGACCAGACTAATAGGCATGACTGTCATTCTGGAAGGTCTGATTAATTATCAGTGGCTACAAAGAGTACTTATCCATATGTTTAGACATTTTAGATTCTTATGTTATCTATGCACCAGCTCTAAGTACACACTCCGGTGTTTACCTTTAGAATTGGATGACTACATAGCCACTGATGGATCAATGGCATATCCCAGCATAGAAAAACATGGCCAAAAAACAGACTTTTAACTGGTACTGAGCATCAACAGGACAGTTGTGATAAGCTTCAGCCAGGTAACTGCAAAGCAACACCCCTGCACTCCCAATAGCCTGCATGCAGTTCTAGAGTACCGTACCTGCCCAGTCAACCAGGGAGCAGCCCTGCATCGGGAACAGTCCCAGCAGAAAGCTCCAGCCTCCTACAAGCTTTAGGTGATGGTTCTAGCTCCTCCAAGGGAATGGCAATGCACAAAGCAGTGTGTCAGGCAGCCTTGGATTTAATTGAAAGTACTATAGCCTGAGTTACTGTACACCTGGCTGCCTTACAAAATCTCCTCAATCATTGTCTTAGTAAATGAACCAGTTTCCCTCATGCATTGCATACATCAATATTGTTGTACTATCATCTAGACCCTCTCAGGGGGTATATGAAAATGTACGCACAAGCATCTGGAGCTTTCTGTGTGCTCTGAAACTACAGAAAATACTTCAACCTCCAAAATCACCTTTTTTTGTTTGTTTGTTTTAGTACATCAGGAGTGAAAGCAATGATTCTGCTTGGAGCTCCTCTGTTCAAAAGGAGAAATTAGAGGGGGTTCCTATGATAGAAACAAAGTCCAGCTTTGAGATTGTGGACAAATATTTTAGTTTGAACAACATACACAAAGAAGGAAACATGGTGACATATAAAAATAGGGATGTGGACTCAGTAACATTATTAACTTTAACCCTCCCAAGGAAAGAAGGAAGGAAGAGAAATAAAAAGACCAAATAAAAAGGAAATTTCTCAGTGGCTGTATCTTAGAAAAAGTTTTAGGGTCTTCTAGTTCAGACATATGTTTGTGACGTGTTTATAGGTGTTTTCAAAATCTACAAAAAGTTACAACTCAACCCATCCCATTTAAGATTCCTTTGATAAAAATGCAAGTTGGATCAGTGTCTTCATTTGCTAAAAGCTCTGTTTATGAGAACAAGTACATATTTTATTGAATCAACTATCTGTGTTATAAATATTGGGCATAAAATAAATGATTATCATATAACTTGGAGACAAATTTGAATTAACGATTGATCCATCCAAACTCTCACCTTAGAGAAAACAGTCCAGTTGTCATATTGAATACTCTAATGGTTTAAACGAACAACGCTACAGCCCGCAAAAAGGCAGGTTATACAGTATTAAAAAGCTAGAACACAGGGTTCCAGAGTTATGTGTTGTAAATTGTAAAATATATATATATATATATATATAATGTAGTGACAGCTGTAAGAAGTTAAAATCTGATACATAATAGCTATGTCTGGACAGCAAACTGTTCAGTGTGGTGATTAGCACTTGGATGAGTGAAGCCAATTTCTAACCCTTCTGATAGAGAGCGCATCAAGTGAAAAAGATTACACAGGGAGAAGGTGACAGCATTAATATTATTTTTTGAACTTTTTGCACTGTATGTAGTCACTGCTTGGTGGGCAGTTTTGTTTTGAGTTTTCTCAGAGCCCTGAGAAGAAACAAATTAACCATAAGCTTTCTTATGCTTTAACCATAAGCTGATGCTATGACAGGAAAATAGAGAACAGAAAATATAGGTCTCTATTCTAACTTACAAGCTGTACTGCAGATATCCAAAAATTGAAATAACTTTATGAATTACAGAAACAGCCAAGTGTCTTCATGCTATGCCCTTCCTCTACCTGGATTAGTTCATCTTCCAGACTCTATATAACAGAAGATTTGCATGTTCTTTGCTGGGGACATAATTTTACCTGCATTAAACAGCTGCTGTTGTATACTATCAGGAGCAAGCAGAGATGAGACAAGTATAACAAATTCAAATCACTGTGAAACTGATTCCCCACTGTGAGGGGAAGCCAATGAAAGCAGCAGCAGCAAGGATCACTTTATGCAGTCCTTTTCCAGAATTAAGCAGCTAGGCATGAAAAACACAGAATCACATAATTTCTCATTGGTTCATTAGTCAAATTGTATTTTCCAAAACTGCACAATTTTCAGTAAGTACAAACTAAATGTGGCAGGCTGTGAATAAAGTGTTTTGCACTTGGAATGATATATTTTTGATTATTTTTATATTTTAATAACTAAAAATCACAGTTCAGCTATTGAGGTTCATCAGAGTGATGTTCCTATTTTTAGTTACTGTTTTTGCAGATTTCAAACCCCTTCAAAAGCATTTCATGAAATCTTTCAAATTCAAAAACCCGTTAAATATATATACATATATTTTCAGTTCAAATAAAACAACAAAATTAATAATATTGATCTATTAATACATGTTAGAGCCTTGTGCAATAGTAATACTTTTATGCATCAGGCCAATTAACATAATTTATACTTTTAAAACCATTAGAAATTTTACAAATGTTTTAGTTGAGAGTTTTTAACTGAGAATGTTTGGTGTTGGTGGTTTTTGGTTGTTTGGTTTTTTTTGTTGTTGGTTTTTTTTTTTTTTTGGTTTAGTGGGTTTGGTTTTTTGTTTGTTTGTTTGTCTTCCCCTTTTTCCTAAGCACTCAAATAATCATAACATGATTCACATCAGCCAGCAACATTGATTCTGGAAGGAATATGTTGGATTTGATATACATGTAATTTTTAAATTATTAACCTGCTACTGAAAACATTGTGCACTGTCCTCTCTGGCAAATGAAAGTAATAATGTTTCTATAGTAGAAGGATATATGTATTTTTTTTCTAAGGTTAAAATGCTAGAGGTTTTGTAAGGTTAAAATACTGAAGCTAGAGGCAACTTGGATCAGAATTTCATCCAAGCCATTTGCATACAAACAGGGAGCCTCCTGCAGATCATTGTCTTTGTCACTCTTCATTCTTGAATTATTAGAAAAAAAATGGTGTTTTTAGTTTAGGTTCCCCATTTGGTCACAGATTGACATGTGTGGGAATGTAAAAAGATTATGCAAATGAACATCATTGTATTTATGAAAAGAATAAACCAAGTAGCCATCTTTCCTCCTGCAAAACCAGCAGTATAGCCTAACAAAACTCTTTTTCCAAGAATCATGTCATACAAACCATAAACATGGAAGTTTCATTTCTTTTATATTGCTATATAATTTTGAAAGCACCATCAAGATGTTCACTGAGGGGTAGGCAATGCTTTAGTCCTCAGAGCTGGGGGAAAAAATCTTTAGTTCTTAAGTAGGGGATACATTTATGTAGCTGTAAGAAGGTTCATAAAAGCATGTTTATCAGAGGAAAAAAAAAAAAGCACCATAAAGTGAACAAAAAAAATTTAGTTCTTTTCTTCTATTTCCTCTCCTGGATTTTATAGCTATAGATACATGCAGATCGTAAATTTGTTATGGTGGTAGGTATGGCTTTGGGTCTTGTTCTTTGAAGTTTTCTTTTGTCTGTATTTGACAAATGTTCAGAGAGTAGGTTAGTTTTATTCTTTGTAAACAGATACAAGTTAACAAATACTTCTGGTCTCTGACACGTGGTATCCTCAGCTTTCAGTGTAGGAAAGGTCAGATTTCTGTTATCAAAATAAAGTGTACCATTTGCATCAACTTGGAGATGTTCATCTCCTTAGTAAAAACATGATTTTGAAAGAGACAGTTGGCCTTAAGCTTTAACAAACCTTTTCTCTTTTATCTTAATTTTATCTTAATTTGAAACAGTTATCCCAGAAAAAAAAAAAAAAATTGAAACGAGTGTGCTTGTGTGCACCTGAACAACAACAACAAAAACAGATTGTGGTCTAATTTTTATAAAATGTTCTCTCCTTTTCAATCTCTTGTGATCTTTTTAACCACTTGTGCTCACCATCAAGTTATAGCATCAGCTTTCAGATATCTGAAATCCAGTAGCTGGATTATCTGGTTATACTTCCCAATGACTGCTGAGGCAGCTTGCATCTCACAAATTTATAAACTGGGACTCTAAAACCAGCTGATGCTCAAAATAGCATGGTTGTTTTCTGAGGTGCAGAGCCCAGCTATGCTATCTTGCCAACCCTAAGTTTGCTCCCTGCAGAAGCATTTCATGCGAGTCTGCATGGCCTTCCAGACCCTGAACCCGCATGAAGCCCTGCCAATACACAGCAGACTATAATCAAGAGAGAAAAAATAGTACTTCTCAAAGGGAGATGTTCCCAGTAATGCAAGGTTAGACAAGGTGCGTCCCAGCCCACATGTTTCTGCACAGTGTTTTCATATTCTTCCTAATGAAAATTCAGAGCCTTTGCTTAGCACTATTTTCACCTCCACAAGATCTTACCCTAAATCAGCAGCCCAAAGATTATTGGCTAAACTCAAAGACATTTGAAGACATAACGAGATGTGTGAAGGGTGTCACTGTTTGCTATAGCTCAACCACCTCCAAAGACCAACAGAATGGGTAATTAAATAAACAAATAATAAAAATGAACTATTATACATCAACTATTCTTGCTGAGTTTATCCTTCAGGGAAGAAAAACTGTACTAATATACTACAAAGCAGTAACTGAATATACTATAGAAACATAGCCAAAAATTATCTTTGGTAAATTTGTTGCTCCCCCTCCTCTCTACAAAATAACGCTGATTTAAAATAAAAATGCAGTCCCAGAATAATTCTTTTTTTCATGGTTGTTTGATTACATCTTCTACATAAATGATTTTTTTATTTTTTTTTAAGAAGCAGTGCCTAGTGGTATCGGTAAAGAAAAATAATATTCAGATGTAACCCGCTTTCCTTTGGCAGGGCATTGTGTTCTGATCTTTTCAGAGCATTCACATCCTCTTTTCATTTCAGAGCAAAAGAAATAATTTATTCCATTGTACATGGCTCTCTCCCACCCTCCTCTCTTCCTCCTTTGCCCTTCATTTTATTGAGCTGTGCTTTGTATCTTTCTATTTAATGGCCATAACAAAAACCCAATTGTCTCCTTTAATACGTTTGCCTGTGGTGAGAGCTGGACATTGCACACTTGTTCCCTGTGAGCCACCTGCAGCACAAGAAATCAAGCAGGAGGAGGTCAACCTTTAAACCACAGAATGACTCTGAGCAAAACAGTCGCTCGCAGTTTTGATGTGCTGCAGAAGCACAGCGGGTCTACTCTAAATTTGGCAGTAAAGATGACTAGAAGGTCAGCACACTCCTGCTATGCATCCATCCTCCGCATTTTCCTCCTAAAGACACCACTTGTATTATTCTTCAAAACAACTGATGTCACTGTGCTCCAGTTGATGGGCACCAGGCAAGACACTGTTTAAGCAGTGTCTTGTCCCTGGCCCCAGAAAAGCAATGTCTTGCCTTCACAGGACAATTTTTTCTGACCTTATCGTATCTCGTCACTGTGGCTACACCCTTTCTTTGCCGAGTGTTTGAGACATCATTCTTTTTAGTGTCTTACAAGCACTGAAGAGGCTTATCACATGCAATATATCCTATCTGTTGAGCATGTACAGGAAGGACAACGGTTTGCAAGAAAATTCACCTTAGATTCAAAATGAATCCAAATAAAGGCCAAATAAAGCTATGTTAGAGGAGAACAGCAGGCACGGGTGCTGTATCTGAATAACTTTGAGTGAGAACAGATAATGTAATTCTGTTTTTTAACACAAGCTAGCTGAAAGAAGTCTTTTTTTCCCCACCTGTATTAATCATTTAAACACACTGACAGAGGAGTTCAGAAAAACAAAACAAACAAACAACAACAACAACAACAAAAAACGAAGGATTAGAAAATCTGTGAAAAAGATAATACAATTTTAGATCACGGCTTTGTAATTGTACTCATAATGCACAAGAATAGCTGAGTTGATTTCTCATTAAGTACAATTAAAATAGATCTTAAAATTAGATTAGATGATTCAATTCCAACTGATAATTTTTATGGTTTGGGGTTTATGCTTCAGCCAACATTGCAAAGAGGAAATCAGTGGCACGTTCCCTATTAATAGGGACAGAAGGCAGTGGAAAAAAAAAGAAAAACCATGAACAACGTTGAAAACAGTCCTGTATCAAGGCAAATCACAGAAATACTGAAGAAAAAAAGAAAAACACAGTAATGTTTTGCTTCTGATTGGAAACTTTGAATGATTCAAGTAGGCTGAACTTGAATGTAAAATTATTTTGCAAATACCATAAATAATAGTGCCTTGTTCTCTTTGACAACTATGTTTATTCTAACTCTTCAAAATTCAGCAAAGTAACTTTAAGTACAGGAGTATACAGACAAGTAGAAAGGTAAAATATAAATAGAGATCATCTGAAAAAATGATTCAATCAGTAATATGCTATGAAGCCTAAATTTATACCAAAGCCCTAACAATCCTTGGTGGGGTGGGGGTTGTGAAAGACTTCAGGAGACTTTATTTTTATATTTTCAGCCAGCAACAAGAAACCACTAGAAATGCTTGTGAACAAAAAATATTGGTGTATTTTGGCACCAGCGCTGTCAATTCAGTAGCTGGATTGAACCAGCACTGTAATTCTGTAACTATGGTGATTTTTATTTTTGACAAAGTGAGTGAAGTAGACATTTACATTTTTATATCTGTATGTATTCAAATAACTGTGTCCCACAATTTTCTTTTCTGCCTCTGTTTATTATAGTATGAAAAATACAAGAGCAGACATAAAACATTCAACAGTTGCATCAAGGAATACATAAACCAAATAAAACCACAGGAGTCAGCATTAGACAGAATGAGCATGTGTAAACAAGCTACATAGCATATCAGTATTTTTCTGTAGGCTATTTACAACTCTTACGCTATTCATGTGTCTAGCATTAAGCAAATGCTAAACTGATCTTGGGATTGATGGCTGTTTAAATGAAATTGGTCGGCTTAGAATCATAGAATCATTTGGGCTGGAAAAGATCTTCAAAATCATCAAGTCCAAACATCCACCAAACACTACAAGTCCTCTGCTAAACCTTGTCCCTTCATACTTAAATTTACTGACTATTGAAACTCACTAAATCTGCCCACCCCCTGTTCCCCTTTGGAGATCATTATTATTCTTCATTATGAAATCTTAGTTTAGAGTGGATAGAAGAAGGGATACAGGGAGGGCGGGAGAGAGAAAAAGAGGGCAGCCCAATGCCAAAAAGTGCAGAATGCCTCCTATGAACCTCCGAATATTCATGGATGGACCCAGTGATACTTTGGTATTGAAGTACAAGTCCTGACACAAGCTGGAATTGGGACAGAAGAGGGAAATCAGAAGCAGTTACATGGCTTAGGGCTTCGTCTGAGCCCTGGACTCTAAGCCACGGTACCAAAAAAGCAAAACCACTACGAATCTAAACTCTTTTTTTATTCTGAATTTCAGAACATCTTCTTAGTATGAAATCACTAAAAGTAGAAAAATGACCAGAAATAGAAAGGGAACTGAAAGAGATAAGAGAATATGATTACACATCTTTTGTGCACATTTTTGTCATGAAAACTCTGATATTATACTCCATAAGATGGTATCCAAAGTTTACCCTGTAGGTATAGTGCTGATGCTGAAAAAAATCAATTTCAATTCTGTGTTCATACCTAATAGTAAAACCAACCTCGGAATCATATTGACAGTTTATGCAAAACTATGCCATGTTTCAGAGTAAAATAGTTAACTAACAATTCCACCATTGTTTATTCTCAGTTCAGGTATCTGGCTTTTGGGAGGGGAAAGTTGTTTTTTGGTTTGTCGGTATCAGTTTCTCCTAAAACTGATCAGAGACCTCATTAATCTACCATTTCTCCAAAAATATCCAACCACAATATCAGGTACACAGTGTGAACTCAGATGCCATACCATGCTGTTTTAATGTTCAGATGAAATTATCCACAAATAACCAAAGAGCTGAATGACTGAGCATATGTCATCCCTGGGATTAGTAAACAGGCTAACACAAAAACAGGAGCATGAGACATTTTGCTGGTCTAGGTGAATTAAAAAAGAGAACCGTGAACCGTCTATGTTAACTACAATTTAAAGAGTTTGGAGTTAATCCAGGTGATTAACCACATGCTTAGTCACCTTGGGCCTGGGCATTTCCATGAAGAAGTGTCCTGTTCCACCATGCCCTTGCTGCTTTCTGCAACTGCCCCCAGGTGCCCGCAAGTGCCTATACATCCACGCACACATACTCAAGGCTAGCTAAGCATCTCCCAAACCCCAACATCCAGTGATAAGGGCAGGCTGAGGTTCAGAGGAGTCCGGGTTGCTTCTCTAGTAAACACATCTTGTGCCTATGAACTTCTTACTTTACTCTGTCCCCTGGCTAAGACAGCATTTTTTGGTGTTTGTTCTTTCAAGAGTCAGGAGATAAAGGGATCATTTGCCTCCAGTTTTGTTCCTCAGTCTAATGTGCGGTTAAGGAGAGACACTTCAATTTTCTTTCCACTGCTAATGAAGGAAGGAAGTGTTTGGCTTGCTTCTTCAATCAGCACTCTAGTAATTGAAAGAAGAGGGATGGAAAATACAAAAGAGAGCTCTTAGAAGAAGATGAATGTCCTGGCATTTTCCCAGACCCAGGATTTTATAAACAAACTAGTCAGATCCTAAGCCTGCACATTAAAATTGAGATGGTTCTGATCTATATACAATTACTTCCAGAGTTAATATGAGCATATCTTTGTCAAGAAAAGTCATGTTTTGCAAATGTTTTGCTTAATGTTTGATCCATAAAGCAATTCTATCTATGGAAAATTAAAAATTTAGGAGGCTATGACATTGAGATCATGAAAACTTTCTGTAGTATAAAATATGTTGATATATGAAATCATCATTCTCTAAAAAAGAATTTTGGCACAGGGGCCAAATCACAGATGCAGGCCAGTTAACCTCAACAACCATATTCTAACCAAATAATGAATGGTCAGAAAAAATCTGATAGAAACCAGACCTTCCCCAGATGCAGGAAGGAAGACATGGAAAAAGTAAAGTATTTCCAGACCAAAGTAAAAGTTCGGAGTAGATTCAGAAAACAGCATAGGGTCACAGAATTACACAAGAAGTATTGTAAAGAAAAAAAAAAAAAATTAAAGGTATGCTTGTTCTGCTAGATAAACAATCAGATGTAGTCATAAAAGGAAATCTGAAACAAGGGCAAGACCAAAAGTTTATGTACTTAACTTACTATTTTTACATAAGTGACACCAATACAAAATTCACAGGTTATGCAAGAAATAGATTACCAATTATCAATGATTAATGCCATCAGAGCTTTAATGCAAGAATTATTTCCTGACTAGTATTGATTTTCACAGCAAATGTTTTTTTAGGTTGTTTTAAAAGACAAAGTAAACTTTCTTCCAGAACATCTGCATGAGATTCAGTCTAGTACTACTTTGGATGGTCTAGTAGTTTAAGTCATCCTAATTTCTGTTACTTTAATTAAGTGAGATTATGGGCACAATAACCACCAAGTTAAACAGTGTTTTATATGCAGTGGAAAGAGAAAGGGAGAAATAGAAGATTATACACACCTAAAGGTGTGATCCTTCTCACATAACATTTATGGGTCTTATTAACAGCTGCAGTTTGCAAATGTAAGAACGTAGAACACTGGGTGAAAAAGCTTGGGTTAAAAGACACTATATAAAGTGGCACATGTTCAAAACCTAGAAAGAAGACAGATCATCTAGAGACATAGTACCCCAAGAAGACCACAGGCTGTTTCAGTACATGCCCAAATAAAATTCAGATTCCTCTAAAATGTCTGCCATCATTTGGGAGTCATTTGAAATTACCAATCTTCAATGAGTGATCCCAACCAACTCTTACCGGAAGTTCTCAGATCCCAGGTACCCCTTTACCTTTGTGTCTCTGCATAACCTTTCTCTCCTTTAGAGACAAATCAGATAGGGGAGAAAAAAGGATGTCCTTTCGCTTGCATAAGTACTGTTTTGCACTAGGACAGCAGAAATACGCAAGACAAACTGACCACCAACTTCTACCTTCTCCATGGATTTGCTGAACTGTAGATATATAGCAGCGGGAAAATTACTTCTGTAGATTTCAACATTCATAAGTTCTTTTTAAATGTGGCAGACGGAAGTTTTCTATCACCTCAGACACAGCTATGATATGTTTTCTGTTGCTACTTAGAAAATAACCATATATGTTAAATACTTATGTTTTCATATTCTCGTTCTGGTTTCTATTCATACATACCAAAAAGATTTACACTTCAAAACTACAGGTTATCTTATACAGTGCCAATAGCTATGCTTCTGTTAAGAAAACAACTTGTAGCCACAGACGTGATTATTGTATAATACTCATTTGTCTGGAATCAAAGATTAAAAAAGTCACAAAATAGCCATCAACTAAAAGGTCATTCTGATTTTTCTTTGCTCACTGTTTGTCAGGTAGTAAAAGTCCACGATAATAATGTATTTAATTTGTGCTTTTTAGCATTTCTATTCATGTATTTAACAGCTTGTTTAGAAATGAATTTGAATCAACCTTTAGTTTTTCATAAAAGTACAGAAAAAAAACAGTACTGGACAACTTCCAGCAAGGTCAAGGTGTGTTGCGTTCCTGAACGGCCTCTATAATTTTGCCATCAACCAGATTGCTGGCAGGGGTGTTTAGACTCTTCTCATGTCAAAAGATCAAAAAAAGAAAAAAAAAAATCTCATTTTCATATCTTTACCTCTGAACCTTGCCTCCAGTTCATAATTCTCTTCTTGAAAGAAATATTTCAAAGAAATAAAATCATTAGACTCAAAAGACTGCCTGGAGATAAGTGTGTTTGTTTTAGAAATCAGGCAAATCTCTTACATAGTACTTGACAGGTATGAACAAAGGTCTCTGCTTCAAAGTGCTGAAGGTCTAAAACTTATTGAAAATAGTGGAAAAAAATGTCACTCTGAACTGGTAGACAATGGAACAAGCTTCTGTCATCACAACTAGACTGTAAGACAAAGTAAATTGTGTAATATATTGAAAGTAGCAGAATTTTTTGCAACATCCTGAATCTTACTGGCTACAGATATTGTCCTCTCATGTTTTAATACTTAAATTAGAGTGAAAATGAGAGGATGGAATGACAAGATGACCTGAAAAATAACACATTATAGGATATAAGCAGAGACAATGAGAGATTGAGTTAAAATGGTGTAACACTTGACAGTAGATCCTATATATCTATATCTATCTATCTATCTATATATATATAATCTTCAAATAAAAACAAACAAACAAACAAACAAAAACAAACAAAAGAGGATGAACTGGCAGGAAATAGAGACTGAAGTGCTTGAAATTAGCCCTTACTAAGCAGTTCTGAGCAACAGAAGTGCAATAGAAGCAATGTATAAGTGTCAAGGTGCTGAAAGACATGCATTGCTCCTGAAGATGAAAGCATAAATTCCAGTGACACAATAGCAAATCTTATGCTAAAAAGCATATCAAACATCAAACAAAAGCTTACAAAATCTGTAAATTACATCTCACCAACCAGCAACATTACATAGGGCGGCAAGGCTTGGCCAGCCTGCCAGGCTATGCAACACAGCACAATGCAGCAGAGACGACTGATAGAAGTCAGGAACAGATAACAACATCTTAACGTGTTCCATAGGACAGGTTAGTTCCAGACTACTGATGGAGGTGAGAGACAAGCAAAAACACCAACAGTCAGTCCTCTGCTCATTCAGAAGGAACAAGTGATGACATTGTGTGATAGTTCGATAAGTGGCAATTACCACAGGAGTATAAATATTTTGAAAACTATGTATTAAATATTAATTTCTTATAGCTAATTGTTATGACACACAAGACAGAGTGGACTGCTATTGCAGCTGATGCCTAGGGAGTAAATTTACAGGCATTTCATATTGGTACGTTGCTCTGGCTCACATATTCTTCTGTCTGAGCGCCTAGCAATCCACACAAGAAATACCTTGTTCTGCACCTGAGCTGGCATATTGCTAGCTCTGCATAGACTATTATGAAAGGAGAAGTATAGTTTTTTTTGTTTTACAACTCCTTTAAAATCTTAAAAAAAAAAAAGAAAAAATCATTAGGTCTCCAGGTTTGTAAGAGCCTGATTTTCTTTTTCCATGAGTGTTTATGCAGGCACAGGTAGGAGAGGTGGAAAACTAAAGACTGTGGGTTCAGTCAGAGAGTATTTCATCTTCAGCAGAGATAATTAGTGTGTCTGGCTTTCTATCAATGCATCTTTGTTATTATCATAGGTGCTTGTAGCACAAGCCAGTGTAGTTTATAAGTATGTTGAGATAATGTTGAATTCACAGAAGAATTCATAGCATCTAAAATTCATTACCATTATTAATAACAATCCATTATATTTTGTTATAGGTTCCTTGCTCAAGAGGCCCTATAAACATTGTAAGATTTGTATGAACAACCAGTATCTTCAAAATTTCATATGAACTGAATGCTAATTTGGGCTTTCATAATTTTTTATATTTTTCTTCCTAATTTGTTTCATGTTATTTTTCTCAAAGTTATAGACTGATTTTTCATACAGGAAGAAAGTCACTGGGAACAATCAAAATAAAAGCTGAACTCCAAAATGTGCCAGTTCACTAAAAAACCTGAAACACATGGAACAGCACTTAAATGAGGTAGCTTATGACAGAGTACTTTGGAAAGAGCATCTCTTCATTAGCAGAACCCCTGTAAGGCAAAGATTAAACAATTTACTGTCTCAGCATGTGTAAAAATATCCTGCAAGCCATGACAATCTGTAATTCTCAAATCTGCAAAATAGATATGAGATATATCAACACTAAGCTATATAACTGTTCAATAAGCACTCTCCTTTTATAGATGTCCTATCAGTTGCACCTGAGCTGGCATATTGCTAGCTCTGCATAGACTATTATGAAAGGAGAAGTATAGTTTTTTTGTTTGTTTGTTTTACAACTCCTTTAAAATCTTAAAAAAAAAAAAAAAAAGAAAAGAAAAGAAAAAGAAAGAAAAGAAAAAAAAGACACTTCTATTCTTAATATTTGCTTTCATGTTTTAGGCATAAGGAGTCAGGAGGAGGGATAGTTGAAGAAGCATTCATCTGGCTTTGAATGAGTGGAATTAGCCCAGACCATCTGGTACCAACCCAAGCCTCTCCATCCTCAGGGTACTCAAACAGCACCAGCTGAGCAGAGAAGTGGGAAAAAAATATGGAAGATACATGAAAACAGCAAACCTGATGAGACTCAGAACACAGTGAATTATTACTTGCAAATTAGTCTTATCTGATGGTCAATGCAATCCTACTGTTTGCAAATCATGTGAAAATTACTTTCAGTTTCTGTCAATTTGTTATTCTAAGTGTTCACTGAATGAGACAAATCATTTATTTTCTCCTAATGTAATTTTGTCTTTTTGACTCTTCATTACATGTGAGGTGTCACCTGGATAGAACTATGGCTTCTTCAGAGGCAGATTGGCTTTTGGTATAAGCAGTCTCTCTTTGTCCATAGGTAGCTACTTATGCTGTCATAAAGAACTTAGTCATAAACCTGTGTGAAATAGCTGTCCTTGGTTTATACTATGTTTACAAATGGCAAAGTAAAATATGTATGAATCAAAAGAAAAACCTCTATAATTCAAAGGAATACTTTACAATATTATCTTTTCAATATAGCAATAACCTGTTGTACTAATGAACAAAGCTGAAAACATGAGGCCAGAAGAAGCCTTACATGCTTATATGCAAGTACTTTACACACACAAGCACTATGAGGAAGTTATTTAGATCTCAGAAATAATCAATTCACTCAGATTAAAACAAAATCTTTATTTAAGGTTGACATCATCAATTTTCCCTATTTGCATATGTTATGAATAGAAGTGAATATATATTCTTTCAGCCCTGATTGAAAATAATAATAAAAAGTAAAACATATGTACATTCCTGAAGTCTCCTCTTCCTCCTGACAGGAGGGAGTTAGTGGAAAAATTAAAATTTTAACTATTTTCCTTTAATTGGCAGGTACCCAGAACCAGACTTAAAAATTCTTTATTTTCAGTTGAGGGAGGGAAGAGCTCCACAAAATTTTGTTGGAAGTCTTAATTTGAATTATAGGACTTTCTAAAACATAATTATTTCATATATTAAAAACATTAACAGAAACATTTTCCTACTGCATGACACATACTGTCTACTGCATAGAGCTCACCCTCATTTGATGTAGAAGTAAGAGACAGGGTGGAGGAAGGGGAAGGAGAGGAGGTATGTCTGCTTGGGAAAGGAATTGGAATAGGACCCTAGGGAGCCAATTTCTACACTTGTCACCTATACAGGCTTTTTTAAATGTGTGATTGCGGTCCAGAAAAGCATTTAAGTGAAGAACTGCACTGACTCTACATGGGCAGACTTGACTACACTTCATGTATTTTTCTGCACAATAACTGACTGGAGTGGGCCTTTTACCAAACATGAGTACTATACAGTCTGCATGTATGGCATTAACAGTCAAAACTTTTTAGGGTTTGTAAATGACATATAATTGTCTCATGTAAGCATATGCATCAGAGAGCATTTCTACATGCTTTCGGTATCTTCCCACATAAAGCGCAGGAAGAAAAATATATCAAAGGACCAGATCTGCAGATACCACCTGACGTGTGACTTCTTGTATTTGCAGAAAAAGCTTCAGGATATAAAGCTGATTTTATTTGATAACCAGGCTTTGCAACACAGGACTAGAAAAACAAGGCTTGCTGACAGTAAAATTGGAAAAGTAGGTAAAAAATGATCCAGAAATCCCTGCTGTGCAGATTTTTAATTTGCTAGTTTAAGAGATGAGATCTTCCTGACAAGATGGTGCAGTCGTACATATTTGTACAAGAGCCTGGGAACAGAAATACTTCTGCAGCATATAGATAGCAGTTATTTTCCTTTGACAGAAATTTTTATCTTTTAAACACACTGGGGAAGAAATCCCCAAAGTCAAATAAACAATAGGCTATTTACCATTCAGACTTATCAGTGTTTACCTGCAGCATCATGTGCTCTGGTTCTTCCATTTCACAGAGCACTACTGTGTAGTGGCAGCTCAGACTGCCAGCACAGCTTTTCTGCCTTCAGACTTTGGAAATGTGAGGTTTGACTTTTATTACAAGTATTTCCATTTTATTGGACATTGCCTACTAAAGGGGGAAAAGGTGCCTACACAGGATCAAAATCGTAACAAAAGAAAGAAAACTGATTTATTTTCTTAAAAGCATCTTACTGCCTTGAAATTATCATTAGATACAGCTTAGTGTGGGGTGCACTTTTCCTTAAATCACAGCCTAAAGATTACCATGTGAAACAGAGTAACACTATATTTAATAGATACATATATTCTGGAGTTTAATTACTAACAAGCCTCTGAGATCTGAAATGCAGAGTAGATTCCTGTTTTCAGTAAATCAAATAAACCTCCAATAAGTCTCTCAATATTTTTAATTTACTTTCTATAAACCTGACTATCCTTCTCAGCTTGTATGAAAAGCATTAGTAATCAGAATTACTGAATAACTTGGCTGAAATGCCGACACCTTAGTAAAGTCCAACTTGTATGCCTTTACCTGCATTAGCTCTGTAGATATTTTATGAGCAGAACATATTAAGCATTTGCTCATGTAAGTACACAGCTGTTCCCTTGATTCCCCACAACATACACAGTTTTCTGATGATCACTTCATAGAGCAGTCTGGACTTGAAACTTAAAAGATGCCACTCCAGTAATCTTTATGATCTGCTTCCACCTCAAGAACTTACATTTTATAACATGCAACTTTGTCTTTTTACTTGTAAAGACATCATATAAATGAAAAATAATTTATTTTTGCCTGCCACAACAGTATGTCAAATAAAAGATATTACCTCCCTGAATAAACTCTGTTTTATCCTTAGGCCATCATGACCACAACAACTTATTTTACTTTCACAAGTACAACCGATTTGTAAAAATAACTATTGTTTACTTCTGTTCTACAAGAACACATTGAGATGTAAAGTCAGTTCTGCTGAAAGAAACAAAATAAAAATATTCTTTTTTTGTACTATAAAAAAAAAAAATGCCCAGACGTTGGCCTTCATTAAAAATTTATTCAGTTCTCACAGTATTAATATTGCCTAAAGCTAAGCTAAACTGGCCTGCTCAAATCCCTAATAATGAGACAATAGTATTTTTTCAAATATTTAAAACCCTTAACAAAAAAATACAACTGGATATTTGTTTCCCATTTTAGACTAAAAAGACATTTTGCAAAGGAGTCATGTTTCATTCAAAGCAGCAGGCTTGTACAAAGTTACCTCATACAAGTTGAAATTATTCTTTTCAAAAACCTTTTGACAATATCTGCTGTGATAATGGGGCTTAGAGAACAGTTAATACTTCACAGTGGTAGATACAACATGACTTTTCCATAGTTTCCTGAGAGTGTAAGTAGGAATTTGGTATTACATCTGTGGACTCTCCTTGCCCCGTTCCTTTGAGCATTACGGGGAACCACAGCTGTGACACAAATTTGTCATTGAGGTTCTTACAAAATACATATCAATTACTACAGAATGAAGGAAAGTCCACATGCACTTCTCAGTGAGATATGACCACTTTTTGTACCAGCAAAAGACCAGCTCCCACCAAAAAGGAAAGGCTTTCTGCAGAGTTAATCCCAGAACCAGCTCAGATGTATGGGGAGTCAGGGGCAGGAAAATCAGATGAGTGTCTACGCTGACAAGAAAAAAAAGAATGGGAAAGCAGAGACAAGGGCAGAAGATCAGGCAGAAGGACCACACTTCTGAGTGGCAGCAGACTGTTTACATCAGCTTCGCTGTGCTGGCAAAAACAGAGCCCTCCTGGATGAGCAGCACATGACAAGGGCTGGAGGACTGCTGCTTGCTGAAACACAGTGGTGGCTCGTGACCAAAACTGCTTAGAAAAAGATGCATCTCAAATAGTGGATCAGGTTCCATTGTCTCTTATTCCAGTACAAACATGCAAGTTCATAGGTTATAAAGCAGATTTCAAGTATAGATTAAATCAGGAATTAATTCTTAGGATGAAAAGGCAAGTTACACAGCCATCCAACTAATATTTTAGGGTTCTATCTTTGTCTTAGCTGTACTTATGTCACTTAATGTGTGCTGTGCCTCAGATCCCCACTTTTAAAACTAAGTTGATGTACTATACCTTACTATTTTGTTCAAAGTATAAAACAAGCCAAAAACCAGAACCAACCAACAACAACAACAAAAAACAGACCAATATGTTCAATGTGTTATGTTGAAAACTGAAGGGAAACTATAAGGGCTGACACATGCAAACAGAGCCCAACTTGTAAAGGCTATTCACATATTAATCATGAAGTACTAGAAACAGTCTAGACAACAAAATACATACCTGCTGACAAACATGATTTGGAAAGACTCATCTTTGCATTTCAAGTTTTCAAACAAGCTCAGTAGAAAACCCATGACAAAATCTTCCCACAGTTCTGTGCCAATGCTATAGAGGACTAAAACCTGGGCAGTCCAGATGACCTGAGTATGGGGCCCTGGAGTTAGCAACAGCAAGAAAATACGTACATGAAAGTGCCTAAACTGCTTTGAGCTTCTCCATTTCATTGGCTTCCAGTCAATGGGAGTTCCTAGCTGAACCCCTAGCAGGGATTCTGGGGATCCTGCACATAGCACCACAAGAAAAGACGAAAATTAGAGTGTTTCAACATGAACTCTTGTATGAGACAACTGAAATTCTTCTCCTACAAAGCAAAAACATATCCTGAGGATTTCTGTCACATCACCAATGTGATTTCAGGGTCTTCTTGTAGTTCTCTTCCCTTAGCAACAGTAAACAAGTTTTTTCATGTTCACTGTTTGCTTTAAAAGAGAAATGGAAAGCATAACAAGGGGACCTGTACCTGCTGGGTGGTGGGAGAGCCGAAGAGCACCAAATAGTCTTTGTTATTAGAAATAAGTGTGCTGAAGTATGGGATGGCAGACCAGGACAGTAGTTGGCACCTCTGATAGGAATTGCAGTGGCCATTCAGTGGCATGGCTCAGCCACAGCTGGGGGCTTTTGCCAGACAGAGTAATTGACTTCTAGAGCTGATTGGCTGGGTGAGCGTCCTCACTGCTACCTCATTCACAGCCTCCAAAACAAATTCACAGTTTCTAAAACCTCTCAGGATTAGCACCTTCAGGGCAGATGGAAAGAGAAGTCCTGCATGAAGACCATCTATCTCCTTTCTCCACTATTTCAATAGTCATCAACCTTTCTCTCCCTGCCAGGCTCTTATTTGCTCCTGTGCCAAGGCAGCACCTGCAAGCGCTTATCCCTATCAGTGGTAAGGTTTTTGGAGGGGAGTATTGGTGGCCTCTTTGTTAGCACCTATGGGACTTTTAGGCCTTGGAAACAGGACCTTAGGTTCCCCTTGCCAAGTCCTTTGCAGAAAGCAATCTTTCTGGCTTTTGGATCCAGTTATTATCAATGGACTAACATAGAGTGAGAAGGAAAAAAAAAAAACAACAACAACATTGTTCTTCAATGAGCCTATTTAATAAGAAATCATGGTAGCAAGTTGAAAGTAGTTAACACGAGCATTGTAACATCTAAAGATTGTTTTCTTCATAATGTGTTTTTTAAAAAATCTGTATAATAGAAGACTTGCAAAAACTAATTTGTATGCAGTTAGAGAGATTTTTCATGGAAAATTTCTAAAAAGTAGTTGATTTGCAGAATGCCAAGCACTGAACGTTTCTTCTGAGATCAATAAAGACTTCTGGTACATCCCATCTCAAGTAATTAAACTTTGTATGACTTCTTTGAGAATATTATGTGGTGCTTTATTCTGTTTTCTAGTTGCTTTCTGACTATCCTAATTTCCAGAGAAGTTGTTTTGTGGTATTTGTTTCTTTCCACTAGCCACTTTGAGAAATTAGTTTTCAGCCTAAGGTTTGTTAATAAACAATTAACATCTCCATGTGGGTGAATCTATAAAGTCAGAGGCTATTTTTATTGTCACTCGATTGGATGAAAGACTTCTGTTCTGGAGAATAACAGTTGTCAAATATCTGATGGAAGATATCAAAAAATAAAACAAAAATGCTGTGCTTGCTATATAGCAAAAACAACTTTTTGAACTTATATTTTAAGTTCTTTCCAAAATAGGGACATTTTTAAAATAGCTAGCAATTGCCTAGATACGTAGGGATAATAAATGATCTAACAAATAACAGTGAGCTAATTCTGCAGGTTTTTTTTTTTTTGTAAATATATTTCAATTTCTGCTGCATTGTTTCCTGTTAAAGTGAAGTTTATGTGTTCTTGCTACCATTTTTAACTTGCAGTTAAAAAAAGCAGAATAAACTATTGACTAAGTTCCAGCTGATCCAGTGTCCACTAAGTCATTGAAGCAGGTCTTCCGTATCCAGGTGAAAATTTAAGAATGAAAGACAAACTTGTCAGCTCTACCATTGTGGGCAGTAGCCTACTGCAGTTAGTGTTGCTTACAACTCTACGCTGCAATCTCAGTGTGCCCCACATGTATCACTCATTGCATAGGATCTGCCAAGTACCTCCATAGATGCACAGGATGTCTGATGCATGCAAGCCAGGTCAATGGTGCACATGCAGTGTAGAAAACACCAGACCTCTGGTTTTGGTCCTACCAAACTGGACAGGGCTGATACAGAGCACCCTTGAATATGAGGGCTCTTATCTGCTTGGTGAGCTTTTCTCAGCTTACATCTACACCATTTTCTTAAAACTTTCACCTAAAACATGGCCTTTCACAGGTCTCGTTCACTCAGAGACAAACAAGGCACAGCCACTTTTTGTTCATGAAGTGCCAGGATGGCAGAAATAGGAAGGCATAAAGATCAGATGCAGAAGGACAGTTATTGAAACTGCCAGCTGCTGCACAAATTTCTCAAGAGAATATACTACTCAATTTCCCCACAGAAAGTGGGCAGATTTCCTGTCAGTGCTGAAAGAAACAATCAGCTTGGCAACTCAGAGATTATTTGGTAGTACCCATGTCCCTTCCTGCCTATTTTATAGTCTACTTGAGTTTGGTTCTATCACTTAAACATCCTTTTAGAAATTCAGCAGATAGGACTGTGATAAAAAGTATGTCATGCTAAACGTTTAAAACACGACTTTGTAAAATATGCAGGAAGGAGGTATTCTATGTGTAAAACTCCTCTATAACACACCAACATCTGGATGGGTTTCTACATTACTAAGTAATAATTTCTAAAAAAAAAAAAAAAGTAACTTGAAAGAAATGTTTTTAAATATTTAATCACAGATTTATTGGAATATATCTCATATATGTGCACAATTAGTTACAATATTTCTTCATGTAGAGACAGAGGCTATGATACATAAAGAAGATAGGCTATATGAACTATGAAAGGTCAAGTCCAAGGTATTATTTGATATTAGCTAGAATCCATCGTTTTCTTTCAGGAAGGAAAAGAAACCAAAACAGATCACTTTTATCCACTCTGCTGGGTTTATTTTCTATCCCCTTCTTATCCTTGGCCTCCAGAAATAACAAACTGGTTGTATCTACTGACATTTTCCTGGAAGATTGATCTTTTCAGTCACAGAGATTTTGCAAACATAATACCAGCTTGCATTTATATAGCTCATTTCATCTCAAAGAATCCCAAAATCTTTTACAAATTTAATGTAGTGGAATATATACTCCTCCTGCACTGAACATGGCCATCTCCAGGACTGAATACACAGTGTGACCAGCCAATATCACAGTTTAAGGCAGGAGGTAAGAAAGAATATCGTATCACCTTAAAAATTCAAGACAAAATTTGCGTGATATCAGTAAAATGATACACCTTATCTCTTTCTTATTAATGAAAGCTGCGGACCCTTCATAGAGTCTTGGAGAAACTCTGACAAACACTGCCATTAAGACTATAGGAATGCCCTTAACTGGACAGACCTGGAGCCCTTTCCATGCAGTATTTTGTTTCCGATAACAAGTGCCTATGAAAGAGTTTAAGAACAAAGGAGCACATAATCCTGGTTCCCAAGGTCTCTTGCAGCCTGAGGGATTTTGTGGATCAGGGATTTCCTGAACAAAACTAATGTTTTATTTAATAAGTCTCCACAGTCTTCCTTCACTGACTTGTCCAGTTCCTCTCCTCCTTTTTTTGTTTTTGTTATCTCTGTCTCCCTGAGGAAAGAGGTTCCAAGCTTAATTTTAAACAATTTTCGCATAGTGAAAGCTCTCAAAGTTCACTTGACATGAACCCCAAACCATGTGGAAGATATTACTTACCATTTTATTTGATGTCCCTTCCCTCTTTTATCAAGGAAAAAAAAACAAAGTGAACTCACTCCCTAACGCTTTTCTCTACAACCCTTAAGATTTTAGGAGCCTCTATTTATTATATGTCTCCTCATCTGTCTCTTTTCTTGAGCAGAAAAATCATATTCTTTTTGTTCATATCTCTGACCATTTTCATTCCATAATTTGAGCCATGGCTGCTTCCCTTTTCTGCTGTCTTCTACAGTTTTCTCCATTGCTTTTAAATGGAAAAAGCTCAAATAGCGTTCACTGGTCAATTTACAAGGACACCAGGGCTTTACCCAGTGACGTAATAATATTTTCCATTTTGTTCTCTACTTTTTATTTAGCATGTGTAGCAAGGAACAGTGCTGGACAGCATGGTAATCTGCTGAATCCTGTCAAGGGATCAAGTGCTGGAAATGAGACATAAGAAATAACTGTGAGTTTCCAACCATATCACTGAGTTTTCTCCCTCTATATGTAAAGGCTTTCATCTGTGTGTTGTTTTTTTTTTTCCCATGAGCACATTTCTCACAGATACTTAATCATTTTTAGTAACAGCATTTATCATTTGTCATTTGCCAGAATGAAGCGATCACAGAGTACCTCAGGCATGTTTTCACCAAAGCAGTGCAGACAGGCACTATCATTTGTCTGCTGATGTGTTATTTCTCTGTGTTTAAAATTGGTCACACTATCTCCATCCTCAGCAGTAACCTGCTTCCTTTTTTTTTCCCTCAGCCTCATTACATTTTATACTTATAACCATTTTGATGTTGACTTCTGAAGCCCCAGATATTTACATTTACAATTGGCAAGTAACTCCATCCAACCAAAACCCTGTCCTTCAGGTTATTTTTTTTCCAAATTGGATGTCCTGCTTTTCTTCTGTCTAAACTGCGTTATCCTTCTGCCTTCCAATTTAGAGTGATACAAAACTCCACTCTGCTATGCACATTTGTGTGCTTCTTCCTTTATCATTAACAGAGCAAGCAAAGAAGTATGAGCTTAACACCAGCTCCAGCCAACTTCCCTCTCTCACTCTCCATCTTTGTATGCTACCATTTCATTTCATTATCCTTTATTTATTTTTCTCTGCTAGTTTTCAGTATGTTACGGTACTCTATTAGTCAATTTGGATTTTTTTTTTAATAGGATTTGTGTGTATTTGGCAACTCCAAGTGATATTTTCCCTGCTGAAAACAGTTATCTCTAGTACTTCTTATTCTTCAGAACAGCCTCATGCATAACCTCCTGCAACCCTTTCACAGTAACATAGCACCAGGCTTGTGATTCAGTATTCTGTAGGACACTTTTCCTAGTTGTAAGGATAGAAGCAGTGTGGTTAGAGGCAAACGCTCAGAGTAGAGCACACATTCAAACTACTCTTTAAGTTCCCTGTCTGCTGCAAAGACCGTTTATATAAACATAGGAGGATTTGCTTCTTTGTGTTGAGCAAAGAAAAGACAAATACAAAGGGTGTTTCTAATGTTATCTTCTGGTAAAGTATTTATGCTTATTCACAAAAATGCTAATCATCTGGGAAAAATGTAGAAATTTAAGAGTTAGTGTTCACCTGAAAATCTATACTAGAAATCATTATACTTTGTGTACTATTCTTTGCATCGTTTCTTAGAGAGACCTCTAACTACAGTGCTATTCCAGCCTTAATACAATCTTGTCCCATCCACCCACACTAGAAAGTAAAACCTGAATAAAATCTGTGTTTTCCCTTTCAGAGCTCAGTCTGGTGGTCTGAAGTGGACAGTGACATTCACTTAGAGTCCTTGTGACTAGATGGAGCCACACAAAAGACAGATCCTAGGATATTGCCCAAAACAGGCTTCACAGTCTGGCTGTTTTGCTGTTCTCCAACCCATTCACCTACAACCAACAGTGCATATGTACCCCCCTTATAAGAGCTACAGTGCTGCTGAGGATGCTAAGGGGTCTGGGAGGATGCTTAGGGACACATTATCATAGCTAGCACACCCTGGGCACATGTACAGTGGTGCAATTCCCAGCTGACCATACAATGAGTATGTTTCATTCACAGTTAGCTCTTATTCATAGAATGGCCTGGGTTGAAAAGGACCTTAAAGATCATCTAGTTTCACCCCCCCTGCTATGGGCAGCATTGCCAACCACTAGAGCAGGCTGCCCAGTGCCACATCCAGCCTGGCCTTGAATGCCTCCAGGGATGGGGCATCCACAGCCTCTCTGGGCAACCTGTTCCAGTGCCTCACCACCCTCTGAGTGAAAAACTTCCTCCTAATATCCAACCTAAATCTCCCCTGTCTTAGTTTGAAACCATTCCCCCTTGTCCTATCACTATCAACATGTGTAAACAGGCGTTCCCCCTCCTGTTTATATGCTCCCTTCAAGTACTGGAAGACCAAAATGAGGTCTCCCCGGAGTCTTCAGGACAGTATGACAACAGAAACAGCAATATATTCAGATTTATTAGGGCAAAATAGTCGTCTGTGCAAAAGTGTGAATAGAATGAATATTAAAGCAAGACATTTAAGGAGAAAATTATTTTCTAAAAACTTAAAGAGTCGCAAATTTATAGACATTATATGTCTATTTTTATTATATTTATATGTATATATCAGAAACAAAGAAAAAGAGATATGTGTTCTAAATAAATATTACGCATATGTTTTACAGGGGCAAAGAGAATGATTAGTTTGTATACATATTGTTTATGAATTAAAATACAGATTACAGTATAGTTACCAATGGCAAATTGCAGACTTACAGTGTTCAAATCCTTCAGTTTCTTAAAGGTGTCTGATGGGATTTCTCATATCCTGTTAAACAGCAAATCCATAAAAGAGAAAGGATGAGAAACTGAATCATTCTTATCTTCCTGTCATAGAGAAATGCTGGGGAAAAGAGGGAAACTGTTGTTTTTGTTTTAGTATGTAGGGTGCTTGTACTTCATGTCTCTTAAAATGGAGGACACAGCGATGATCATAAGAACGGAAGAAAGAGAAACAGCTGCACCTGATAGAAATTTCACATTCTGGTAATTAAATCCACAGTGGTGTCTGTCAGAAATTTCCCTTCTTCATTCCATAAAATCCCTGCCTTTCACAGGTGCTCAAATGCAGCTATACATATACAGTTACTGTGGCACCATCTGCACAAGTAAGTGACTTTGAAATGTAATTTTTCAGGAACATCACAGCTAAAACAGGATAATTCTTATCAGGAAAACATTAAGAACAAGTCTTACAGTCTCATAATGCATCTTTTGAGCAGGGCCACCACACTGAGCACCTGCTGCTCATCACAACAAATGAATTCATCCTAACCTCTGAACTTGGCTGCATACTAATTAGAGCAGCAAACCAAGACACTGGAATACTTTATAAACTGTTTATAGTAGTAACTGGAATTAAAGCTAATCACAACAATGAAATAAAGAGCAAGATAATTGAAAACAATAGGGTTTGTGTGTTGTCCTATACACCTAGACTGCCTTTAAAGAGTGTTATTCATTACATTATCCCCTAAGTACTGCTTAGAAAAAGATTGACAGTTTTATGTTAACAATTTTAGACTAAAAAAGTAACTATTAAGCTTGCTTACCTGACAGCTCATGGTCAAAACTTGAATAAAGTTCTCCTTTCCGCAATTCCAGCTAATCTGTAGTTTGAAGGAGAACATCTTGTGTTAAGTAAGTCAAACAAAATCAAGTTGCTGATTTCACAGAATCATAGAAGGGTTTGGGTTGGAAGGGACCTTAAAGACCATCTAATTCCAACCCTCCTGCCATGGGCAGGGACACCTTCCACTAGACCAGGTTGCTCAAAGCCCCATCCAGCCTGGCTTTGAACACCTCCAGGGATGAGGCATCCACAGCTTCTCTGGGCAACCTGTTCCAGTGCCTCATCACACTCACAATGAAGAATTTCTTCCTAATATCTAATTTGAATCTACTCTTTTAGTTTAAAGCCATTATTCCTTGCCCTATCATTACACTCCCTGATAAAGAGTCCCTCCCCAGCTTTCCTGTAGGCTCCCTTCAGGTACTAGAAGGCTGCTATAAGGTTTCCCTGGAGCCTTCTCTTCTCTAGGCTGGACAACCCTAACTCTCTCAGCCTCTCTTCACAAGAGAGATGCTCCAGCCCTCTGATCATCCTCATAGCCCTCCTCTGGACCCATTCTAATAGGTCCATGTCCTTCTAATGCTGGGGGCCCCAGAACTGCATGAAGTACTCCAGGTAGGGCCTCACAAGAGCAGAGCAAAGAGGGAGAATCACCTCCCTCGACCTGCTGGTCATGCTTCTTTAGATGCCGCCCAGGATACAGTTGGCTGTGATGTTAGTATTTTTTTAAAATTCCAGTCACTATGTAATTTTCACAGTTAAAAAGATAGTTTAGTTTCCTAGTAGATAAAAATATGCACTGATATTTCATGTTTCAACATTGTCTATAAGTGTGCCCCACAGGTGTTCAATACCCCATCATATTTAGGCTCTTCAAGCTTGAATATGTTTTGTCTCACTGCATCTAATACAAATACTCTAATAGAAATATAAGATATGGAAAGAATAAATAATATGTACGTGGTCAGGCAACAAAAGCTGGGCAAAGCAGAAATTTCATCTAAGAAGTTGATGCTCCAAGCTAATCCCCTAGCAGTTGGATAATAGAAATGAAAGTAGTTAAACAAGTACTCCAGGCAAACACTGTTTTAAAACATTAGGGAAATTGTTATGTGGTACTTATAGATAGTTTGAAAGTACACAGTTGCCCAAAATATATACACTACTTACTCAGAGACGCATGCTAAGCACCAAAATTTTTATATTTTTCCCCTACAAATCTAGCCAGACCCATATTAAGACTGCTTAAAGCAACTGTGGGAATTCAAACAGAACACAAAACAACAAAGAAGTCAACCCAACCCAACCCAATCTCCCCCCCCCCCCCCCCCCCCAACAAAA
>VXAA01006002.1:200390-217302 GCA_013399115.1 Anseranas semipalmata
AAAAAAAAAGATCACATGAGGAAGGACACTGAAGCTGTCCGGCTGGTAGTATCTGGACACTGTGACCTTGCAGTAGTTATCATATAAAACTGCATTGGGTGTTTGAAAATTAGGGTTGTCAAAAGCTGTTATGAGTTACCTCTCTATTTGCTACTTACATTCATTTCTCTAAAACCTGTGGAAGGGCAAGCAGTCTGCTTAAAAATTAATATAGGACTGACTGTCTGACTTATGAAATATAGATGTGACAAAAATCTTGTGAAGCTTTTTTTCTTTGTTGACATCATCACTTGTGTACAATTCTTCTTCATGATTCAGGTAACTTAGTTAGAGATGATATAAGATAGGGTTAACATTGTTCAGCCTTAGAGGTCTTTTGAATGTGATCTTGATCTTGCATTAATAGATATTTCTGTTACTACAGAAAAGGACCAAACTATGTTTTGACAGCTACCAAGTTTCACATCAGAAGACAAAATTTATTAGGAGTGCTATACAGAGGAAATGTCATCAGGAAAGATTCAGAGTACAGCCTGGGTTATGTCTCGTAGCTTCTTTTCCTTATGGGAAAACAACAACAACAACAACAAAACTGAAAAACAAAATGGAAAACCTTTTCTACTGCAAACACCCACTACTTCTTTATTACTAGCAAATATTTATTGATTATATTTAAGTCAGGTGGGATTTTGTGTATATATCTATCTATATATTTTTTTAGCAGGCTTTGTGTGCTTTTTAGACTTTCTAGTCTTAAACAGCACTCAAGGTTCATGGTCTCAAACTTCTGCACAACCTTACTATTTCTCCCTATAAAATTCCAGCTGATCAGTGTCTTCCTTCTGACCCATACAGCATCCTTTTTCTCATCAAGCCCCTTTGCATCTCTGATTGTCTTGAGGAAGTTTTATATTTCATGCTCTTCTGGCTGTATATTAAACTCTTCTTTTCAGACTCTTATATGCTGTGAGGCTATACTATCTCATGACTTCAAGATAAGCAAATATGTTCTCTTGAAACTAAGAGTAAACTGACCTCCTAGTCCAAGAATATTCCACTGAGACTGCTCTCAGCTCTTGCTTTTCAAATAATAATGAAAATGAAATAATGGTATCTCACAGATGGAGGAGACTGCAGATTTCTTGAGTGGGTCTAACGAAGAACTGTTTGTCCTGAAAGTATGCATGACATTTTGATGGAAAATGATATCTAGTGAATGAAAACAACATATATTTTATAAGTCAAAGTTACATGTCAATCATTAAAAAAAAAAAAAAAATCTCTTACCTTGCCTGAATAATATCAAGTTAAGAATTTATTGGGCAATAGGTGATTAAAGTATTTAAGATTAGGGAGGTTTATTTTACATCACTCAGAGTAAACTCTTCATTTGTCTAAATAGCTGTTTCCCTATGTTGCAAGCTGACTTATTTCTGACAAAGGAATTTGAAGTTAATGTGGAGAAACTTTACTAAATAGTGTCTCATGTCCTGGCTTAAGAGGTGGTTGCTCTGTATTTCAATTTAGCGGCCAAAATAATAAATAGCTCCTTTGGAGTTCAGCCCATGAAGATGACAGGAGGTAAAGGGATGGAAGTGGAAGGCCGAATGGTATCTCATGGGAACAAGAATTGTGTGGATGGGGTAGGCAACCCTAATCTGACTTCCTAAGAAGTTACACACAATATCACTTTAAAAATTACACATGATCTGCACTGCTATCTGTTGGGAAGCTAGCATAGACAAAATCGAGGAACCTGTAGCTACTTGAGCACTTTGGAGGAGAATCGTCTTCTACATAAAATTTTCTTTTTCTTCTCTAAGAACATGCTTTTAATGAAAGATAGATTAATACGCTAGCAAAGGTCTTCAGCTACATGTGTGCACTGTAAGCATTTTCTGCCTAACAAATTATTATAAACATGGTAGTATCTAGTTAACATATCCATCAGAAATAATTCCTTAAGATTCATGAATTCTGGTACCTAAGGTGCTGCTATTCACCAGTTCTTGAAAAAGCTGCATGATTCTGAAGTTTCAGAATGGTGTTCACTTTCTGAACTAAGTTAAGAGCAATTAGACCTCACAAACATATTTTGATTCAGCAGGGAAATGAACGCAACATATCCCTTGTTTTCAATTTTCGAAGTTGTGATAAATTACCTGAAAGCTTCTTTCCACATGCCAGTGAAGAACATCAAAAGCACAGATGGCAGCAAATAACATATCAGATGCTCACCTGATAATTAAGCCATTAAATAGCATTAATTAATAGTCAGTATTCTCTCAGAAATACCTTATTAAGAATAAATGCAGATAATCCTAAAAGATATTATTTGGAATGCATAGGCTTCTAGGAGCAACAAAGGCTATCTTTAAATGTGGAGAGGGCATTACACAAGTTGGCCAAAAATTTAGAGATATTTAAGCTTTTGAGTGATGCATTAGAAATGTGGTTTTGTTTACTCACTTTTATGTCAAAGTGTCTGCTCAAGGCAAGAAAAATGTTTCTGTTTTATAGCATATATTTGAGTAATTTAATAAGGGTAATATGCTGTTCTTTTATTTTATTATTTTAATCCCCAAATACCTACAAAACCAGTGCTAGCCATAACAGTGTTCTTACAATTGGTAATGAGTGTTTGGGGGGTGGCTTTTGGAGATGAGGTGGAAACCGAGTTGAATTTGTACAATTTTACTATACAATAGTGGATAACATTTTATATTTTACAAAAATATATTTGTGTATCAAAATATTTTTTTTTTTTTTTTACAATTTGACAGGTTGATTATGGCATTCTGAAACTCAGAAAAAGAGCCACAATGGGTTAGAATTTCAGTAAATAAATGGACTTATTCACAAAGGAGGTATCTAATATTAAACATATTGCAGTACAAAATGCATACAAAATTCCTGGATTTGAAAAGAAATTCTGAGTGGTGGCTCATTACACACATTTTCCTATAGATCTCTGTGGAGGTTTTTCCTTGCTGGGCAGCTAAACGCCACCACAACAGCTCTCTCACTCCACCTCCTCAAATGAAGAGGGGGAGGAGAAAGTACGATGGAAAGAAAAAGGCTCATGGTTTGAGATAAGGATAATTTAATTAAAGGGAAAAGAAAGAGGGAAAAAACAAGCAGAGGCCGTGTGGAAGTGAAGAGGGAAAAAAACAATTATTCTCTACTTCCCATCAACGAGCGGCGTTGGGCCATGTCCTGGGAAGCGGGGCCTCAATACGCGTAGCAGTCGTTCGGGAGGACAGACGTCTTCATAATGAAAGCCCCCTGCTTACTCCCTTGCCCTTTCCCAGCTTTTATTTCTGAGTGTGACATCATATGGCATGGAATATCCCTTTCATTGCTTTAGGTCAGCTGCCCTGGGGATGTCCCCTGCCCAGTTCTTGCCCACCCCCAGCCGACTGGCTCTGGGGGGTCTGGAGAGAGCCTTGGTGCTGTGCTAGAGCAGCTCAGCAATAGACACAACATTGGTGCAATACCAGGGCTGTTCTAGCTACAGGTGCAGAACACAGCACTACAGGGGCCGCCGCAGGGAAGGTTAACTCCATCCCAGCCAGACCCAGTACAATCTCTATTCTCCTTAACCAAGAAAAATCATATATTGTCAACTTAAGGGGATTTCCTGTGAATCTGCTGTGATGGCTTAAGTACATGTGAACATATGTAGGAAAGTTTTGAGGTTTATTTTTTTACTTTTTAAATCCATAGTAATTAACAGAACTGATGGTTTCATGGGAGAATCTGAACAACCCCATAGTAAAAAATCAGTGCTTTTTCAGTTTTCTATTTTTCTCTTTTCCCCTAGAAAGTGAATTTCCATGCTGCATCTAATGACTGAGACTGAGTTGTGTTTACAAGTTGTCAGAGTTCACTCTGCTGGTTCTTGAGAAACATCTCTTGAGATTTAGCAGCTCGCCCAATATCAGTCAAGTAAGAATAGAAAATCTACCCTTGTGAAAAATATAGAGAACCAATGAGGAAGTGAAATACACATTCCCTTAATTAGCTGGCTCATTCCTCCATTAATGATTAATCTGAGTTCTTTCTCTAGTTCTGTATACTGCTAATATTTCAAGAACTATTCACTATAGTGATGTTCAGGTACTGATGATGAATTTGAATTCCTTGCCTTTTGATTATGTCCAACTTTTGGGGAGCAAACTAAAGGATATTTAAAAACTTCAGTACAATCCTGTTACAGATTTCATAATTATTTTAGGATTTGGATAAATGAAGACCATCTAAGGAACCTATAGGTATACAAGTTCATGGGACCTGATGAGATGCATCTGCAGGTCCTGAGGGAACTGGCAGATGTAGTTGCTAAGCCATTATCCATCATATTTGAGAAGTCATGGCAGTCCGGTGAAGTTCCCACTGATTGGAAGAAGGGAAACATAACCCCCATTTTTAAAAAGGGAAAAAAAGAAGACCTGGGGAACTACAGAACAGTCAGTCTCACCTCTGTGCCCAGCAAGATCATGGAGCAGATCTTCCTGGAAACTAAGACACAGAAAATAAGAAGGTGATTGATGAAAGCCAACATGGCTTCACTAAGGGCAGATCGTGCCTGACAAATCTGGTGGCCTTCTACGATGGGGTTACAGCATTGGTGGATAGGGAAAGAGCAACTGACATCATCTACCTGGACTTGTGCAAAGCATTTGACACTGTCCCTCCTGATATCCTTATCTCTAAACTGGAGAGACATGGATTTGACAGATGGACCACTCNAGAGCAACTGACATCATCTACCTGGACTTGTGCAAAGCATTTGACACTGTCCCTCCTGATATCCTTGTCTCTAAACTGGAGAGACATGGATTTGACAGATGGACCACTCGTTGGGTAAGGAATTGGCTGGGTGGTCACACTCAAATAGTTGGCTCAATGTCCAAGTAGAAATCAGTGATGAGTGATGTTCCTCAGGGGTCAATACTGGGACCAGCGCTGAAGAAAGTTCAGTTGGAAGGGACCTTCAAAGATCATCAAGTCCAACTGCCTGACCATTTCAGGGCTAAACAAAACTTAAAGCATATTACTTAGGGAATCATCCAAATGCCTCTTGAACACTGACAGGTATGGGGCAGCAACCACCTCTCTGGAAAGCTTGTTCTAGTGTTTAAACACTGTCATGGCAAAGAAATTTTTTCTAATGTCCAGTGTGAACTTCCCCTGGTGCAGCTTCGTGCTGTTCCCTTGAACATAGCCTGAGGGCAATGCACACAAAGTTGTACCACAACTTACATCTCATGTGTGCAAACTGGTAGGCATGAGAAATATCTGATGTAAAAGACAAAAGAAGGGTCACTATTTCTATGTGACCTAGAATCCATGAAAAAGAGAAAAATGCAATCCTATGACACATTCTGGTGTCCACATCTACCTGTACTATTGGATCACAGTCAGTCACAGATTAACCCATAAACTGCTGTGACAGTCATCTGAGAGAGGCTGCACAGGTTTGTTTTGAATCAGGTCAGCCTTAAGCATCTAACAGGATGGTATACCAGATACATGATACGTGCTCTACACATGTATAAGTACAAGTTAGAAAGAGACAGCACTAATTTCCTAAGCTATTTCACATCCAAAAACAGTGCTCAACTTGATAAAAGCAAGCCTGGTGAACTACTGATCCTGTCGATATCACTACAGCAAATAAGCGTTATTTCAGTACAAGTAATTTGGTAGGTAAACTTGTAAACAGAATGACTGTGCTCCAGCAGAGCAGATGTATGGCCCACATCCAAGGAAGCATTTAGTACAACTGAGGTGATCCTTAGATTCATTCCTGGTTTGGCCATTTTCAAACCTGAGCAAAACAACCAAGTTTTTTGGTAGTAAAATAAAAGCTTCCCATGAAAACTTTTCATTTTGCTTATTTCCTAGAAATACTTGTTTAAAATTAAATACTAATTATAATAGTAATAAAACCCAGCCAAATTTTATCTGTTATTTCTTAGGGGAAAATAATCTGGAATATACTAATTCCTTTGTTATTCCCTATGTCCTTATTTTCCTTTTATTTTGCTGCTGAAAAAATATGTAAGGGGATACAGGCACTGAGAAATTAGTACAACCATAAGAAGGCATATTCCAAAAATTTTTAAGAATAAAATCTCATTTTCGAGGAAATATAAGTTAAAATAAAATAAAATTTGACCAGTTCTGCAAATAACTCATCTACCATACGAAAACTGATCTGTGCTGGCTTAATGACCTGATCAACATGTATGTATTTTACCCATATGCATGTACATGTGTTTATCCATACAAACACCTAGATACTGTATTGCTCCATATTGAATAGATTAAAAGATCATTCAAGTGTTACTTGTTTCATCTTTTTTTTCCAGCTGATGACAATACATCTGAATATCTAGTGAAGTATCAGAGTGGTACAAGATCAAATCACAGGATCACATAATTAACTTGAATGCAAGTTTTTCCAAAAGAGCACTATAGTGTGGAAAGTAAAGATTCCTTAGTTCTAGCCTCACTATTATTGTAAGAAGTTTTTTTATCTATAAATCACAGGTCCATGCCCACTTTTGACAACAGTAAGATACCACATAATTTCAGTGATAGTGTACAACTTCTTTAAAAAAAAAAATTGTGCATGGGTACATTAAATTGTCCCCTGAAAGATGCAAGTCCAGGTGGCAGATGAAATAATTTTCACTATGTAGAAACTAGTTGCTGGGAAAAGGTTAGTATCACATTGCAAGAGTCTTCTTCACTCTCATAGTCCAACAGGTAACAGAATTCTTACATCTCTGAGGAGTTTCTCTTCCCATGAAGGCTATTATCAATGAAAAAAAAAAAAAGCTTAAAAATATAGCAAAATAACACTCTAGACAGCCCTATAAAGATATTTACCCCTCTTCTTTCCATGTTAATCATTATTTTGGATTTATTTTAAAATCAAACAAAAACTTCCAGCAACACTTGGCTTAAAATAAATTTCTACAACAAATATTTTTCTTTTCCCTTTAAAAAAATTGAGAAAAATACTTGCTTGTTTGTACAAAAGGAAAAAGTAACTGGACAGCTTTTTCTGCCTCAAACTTGCAGATAAAAGAGAAGGTCAATATAAGTACTATGATCATGCCACCAGCAATGGGCACATATCATTTCCCTTTCAGCTAACAGCATCTTCCGTTGTCCAGCAGTAAGAGAAACTCAAATTGCTCATGCTATGCTAGAGTCAGAACCCATGAATAAACCCCCAGCTTCCGTAGATGTAGAAGGAATAGAAGCACTGCAGACAACAGAATTTCCATCAAGTAGCACATTTAGAAAACAATATACAGAGACACAAGGGAGAGCTCTTAGCCATTTACATGTTTACATTTTGAATATATTTGGGAAAAAAAAAAACAAAACATGATCTGGAATGCAAAATTTGTTGTAATAGCTAGAGATAAAGATGGAGAACTGCATGAGTAAAAATGAGAGAGAAGAAAGTATGCATTTAACATAATAATGCAGCTAGAAAAAGGTCACAAGACAACAATGTAGTGACAACATGTATAGTGAATATTAAAGAAAAGTGACTCCTTTCTGAAGTTATTAAGGTCACTTCAGCCTTGCCTAATTGCCCAAATACTCTGCCTGTGGCAGATTAGAGAGATGGCTCATTACTCATCAAACCTTATTGGATTATCAGGAACAAATAAAATAATGTGGAATTTGAACCCTCTTGAGCTTTAATAATTGTTCATGGTTAAAGACTATACTTTAAATGAATTTAAAAACAGGAATGGGTCCTGAGTCTTACTAAAATTCCAACACGTTCCCACAGTATTCAGAGTTAGTAAGAAGATCACTTCTCTTTTTATAATTTTAGAAGACTGCTCTGAGACATCTCACTATTTCCGTAATCCCTGGCCTCCTCCTATTACCACCTTCTCTTAGCTTTGTCATCATAACTGGTTCCTCCCAAAGGAAATGCTATTTCACTCTACAGTTTTTTAGACATATATATATATGCTTTTATTTGTTTATTTAGAAACCTGCTAGCTAGAGTGCTATTAAAATGCATTAAACCTGCAAGAATGCAAAGACATTGATGTCCATCCCAAGAAGGTCAGCCATGATAAAGGGACCCTAAATTCCTCACAGAAATGTTTTTTTTTTTAGTTCTGTTCTTTAAACGCTTTACTGCAGAGATGTTTCACAGGAGAGAGGGCTGGGAAAAGTACATCCAGGTAGCATAAAAATGTCATTACCATGCAGTAGTGACTTATTCCAACACACACAGAGGGATCTCCTCAAAAGTGAAGTACGTTTTTTTTTCAGGTAATTGGAGCAATTGCTCTTCCTACGGCTGTCCTCATTTGGAAAAGCAAGGGAATGCACACCTACTTCCAAGCGATCACAGAGTGGTTGAGGTTGGAGGTCATCTGGTCCAACCCCACTGTCCAAGCAGGGACAGCTAGAGAGAGGTGCTTGCCCAAGACCATGTCCAGGTGGCCTTTTGAAGATCTCCAAGGAGGGAGACTCCACAACCTCTCTGGGCAACCTGTGCCAGTGCTCCATCACCTGCACAGTAAAGAAGTGCTTCCTGAGATGAAGAGGGATTTGGCTGACAGAACTGTCATGTCACAGAAAATATGAAACTTATGAGGAAGAAAAAGACTGTGAATATCTAAAAGATAATTTTGACAGTTGTAGTATTTTAGAATTTTACAATTTTATCTAACATGTTTTTCTTGGTTTCAGTCCTATATCCAGTTACGTAGTAGATTATCTTCCCATCTTGATGAAGCAGAATAAGGGCAAGGGGTTTCCAAAGGGATCAAGTGCATGGCAGGGTGGATTCTCTGCTAAGAATATAGTGCATACCATGTGGCTTGTGAGCCACGTGCTTATCCCCAGTATTTTCTTCAGCTGTAGGAGGGAGAGAAGAGGAAAAAGGCAGAGTGCCTGGGCAGAGAGAGTTGTGAACATGTATTTTCTGCATGCAAGGGTGCTGCTGAAGGACGGGCATTGCTGCTCTCAACGCCATGCCAAAGAACTGGCTTGTAAAGTTCCAAGCAAGACAAAGATAGAACTTGATTTTCTGGTACAAGTTTTAAAGCAGTGATGCGTGAATAAGGTCACAGTGAGTTTGCCCTTCTTTCTCTGAGATCATGAATTCAAAGCTTTGAATGCATTTCTCTCTCTACTTGAAGATCTGGAAATGGGAACATTTGCAGTGTCCTTGCTTCTTCTTCAGGCACCGAGAGGTGACAATCAGGCATCAGTGAAATCATAGAAAAACCTCCTGTTGGTAGTCTTCGCTGTTCCATGAATGTTAACTCTGCAGCAAATATTTTATAGAAAAGTCAAATATAGTCAAAAGGAAGGAAAAGTTTATAAATGGAATTGGTTTAAAACATATGTTTTCTTCAAAAACCACATAGAAGCCCCAATACAACTTGTGCAGAGGTTTGCAATAACCTGCTCTACAACAAAAATAGTGCCATAACTCACTGCCTCAAAGATCTCCTCCCTCCTCATACATACATTTCAGCCAAGGCATCATCTTAATGATAAAGGGTGCCAAAGAGTATCACAGAGTGTTTTCCTAAAGGTAAAGGGAAGAAAAGACAAGAGCTTCTCTCTCTACATAAAATACAAGTTTGGAGGCTTGTGGGCATTACCAGCTTTGAAAGGCAGAAATCTTAAGCCGATTTCTGCTCAGTGGATACTAATTTGATATGCACTGTCTTCTTGACAAATACAGCTGGTCAAAGAAGCTGTATTTTTCTAATTGCAGAACTGATCATCTGTAAATCATTCTGTATTTTCTTTCAGCTTCACTTCTTAATTATTGGAAAACAAAGCTGAGAAAATATGGATTCTTCAGAAAAAAAAAAAAAAAAGAATCTTCCAGACAAAATGGTAATGAATTACAAGCAGTCTTGTTGAGAATAGATATCACCTCCAGATCACCCTGGGTCCTGAGCTCTGACAATGTACAAAGCAAATAACATTCACTGGAGAGCACGGAAGTGCTCTCATTAACAAATCAATACAGCAAATGAATGAAGTTTTCTGACTTTAAAATTAATGATGGAAATCCACATTGTTAACTTGGAATGGGATTTTACGTGGTCTGTAGCCTCAAGCTAGTTTTCAAATGTGAATCAATAGTTGTGAAGAAAAGCTGAAGGTCAGTATACAAATTTTAACAGATTATAGGCACATCCAGCCATATCACTAATAACAAAGAATACCCTTTTCTTCACTTTGAAGTAGAAAATGTAATGTCAGCTCAGGCTTAAGGTTGAGCCTCCTCCAACTTTCTCAGCAAATTCTACAAATTCTTCTAGGAAAAAAATAGGGTGAACTGTTTGAGAGATACAGACATTTACCTACAGGAAACTGAAGTAATAAACATGCAACTCATCTCACTTTAACCTACAAAGTATTCCTGTTCATGACATCATTCAAACATAAAATGCTTCTCTCATTATCAATTCCCAGAGCTAGCCAATACCCTAGTTAAAATAATGATGATGATGATGATAATAATAATAATAATAATAAAAACATCTGAAGATTGAGTGTTATAAAGTTACTACAATGTAAATTGATAGAGACAGTGAGCATTATTGGATGGCATTATAGGATGATGCTGATGCTGTAGCTCAGCAAAAAACATCACTGTTGATAGAAAACTTAGTATTTGTGTTATACAATGGTTTTGTTGGTTCTGCTTAGAGTAAAATGAGGGTCTTCTGCTCTTATAGTTTAAACAGATAAGAAGTAGAAAACTTCTTCCTGTGAAAAAACTGAGACGAAAAAATACACCTAGCTATAGGGTTGGAAATAGCTTGTTATTGAAGAAAATAATCAAAGAGTTCTGCCAAATATTATACCTTTACTTACATTCAGTGCTTGCAGCATACCATGTTTTTAAGTATATGAAGCATGAATAATAATAAAAAAATATATTAGATTGAAGTAAATCATGAGTGCTCTCAAGGAAACAGAGGAACTTCCAGAAGCATTACCAGAAACGTGCTGGAATTTGTTTTAAAGGAATTAAGGATTCTCCTAGGAGCCTCGGGCTGGATTAGGAAGCAACCACACAGACCTCAGGGGACAGCCATTCATTTCTCTCTTCTAGAGCTGAAATTTCACACGCTGCTGGGGATCCCATGCTCTCCTGGATCACAGCACCGCACACGCCACCTCTGAGACTTGCAGCAGCATGGATCACCTCCCTGGGATCTTAATCCAATCAATGCTGCATTGCTCACTAAAACAACTGGCATCCTAAGCAAAGATACACACAATACACACAATAGCAGCAATCAAACCTAGTAAAATAGACTATAATTTTGAAGTTACACAAAAGAGGTAAGGTGCATGGTGAATGTCCTTCTTACTGAATGGGCTTGAAAATAGGAACCTAGTAAGGCCTGCTCATAAAATGTTAGCCTCTTTCTTCATGAGATGAAGAGTTTAACACTATTTTTGTTTTAAATTAAAATTATTATGTCATCACCTGATACAGAATTTATGCTTATCCTTTATCCTGTATGTTACTTTGAAAAACAGGGGAAAGAGAGACAGAGACAGAAAGAACTGCCTCTGCATGTATAAGGAATTATCAAAGTCAAAAGCGATCTTTAATGTTGAAGTCACACTCAAGTTCCATTCCTGGATCCTGAAGAAACTGCTTTGAAGTTAAGATTTTTTAGATCATGAGGACTCAGAGTAGGCATTGGGAAATAGAACTGCTATCTGCGAGTTATTAATATGTCATTTTTCTTTAATGCAATTACTTTACTGTGTTTTTGTTTGTTTGCTTGTTGTGTTTTTTTTTTTTTTTTTTTTTATATATACAAAAGTAGAATAGTTCCTATCCTTTGGTTAAAAGAATAAAACTACAGCAGTTACTGTAACTGCTTTTTACCCAGCTACAAAGCAAAGGAATTAAAGGAATATCAGGAGTTTAAAAGTTCAGCATCCTCATTACATTTTTTGAAGCTGGCACAAAGTGTATTTTTTATCTTAGCTACTTTTCATATTATAGCTATTAGAAAAATTCCACATGGTATATAAGAAACTGTTAAGCAATTGCACTGTATCCTTATGTAATTTATCAATGGTGCATAGAGCTATGCATGAATGTTAGAGATGAATGTGAAGATCTGCAGCAGTGGGAATTACAGTCTCTGTATGCTGCCCAATGGGGAAAAAAAAATAGTAAATTAGCTGCTACAATTGAGAAAGAAGGAAAGGAACTAAAGCGCCCATTTTTTGTCAGATATCAATACTATAAATTTTAAACAAAAGCAACTTCATCTGAGCTAGCTATCAGTAAAATATCAAGGGGAGAATATTGCAAAGATCTACTGCAGTAAATAGCAGGGGAAGCTAGCACAGTCCCCAATCCCTGCTCCTACTGTACAGGGGAAACCTTTAGTCCTCTCTGTCAGTGACTTCCCTGGGACCATGATTTTGCAGCACGAACCTAATGGGAAACCAGGATGGGATCAAGGACACATTTACCATCTCCAGCCACCACCCATCCCTTCTCTTGGGCAAAGGCTAGAACAGAAATACTGTGCTACAACCTCCCCAGGGACCATGCAGTAGAAGCCCTAGGTGAGATTCCAGGGAGGCAGCCAGCTCCAGATGACTCCAAGACCTTTGGGACCTGCCCCAGGACAACTGGGAGAGCACTCTATGCAGAATGGACCTGACTGTGAATAATTCTGTGGTAAGACCGTTGAAGCTATACATGTGGCAATTCTCCTTAAAAGTTGCCCAGTAACCTTCACAGTTACTTCTCCATGCTATACAGCCACCTTACTGCAATGATTATCTATTAGTATTTTAATAACAATAATAATTATCAAGAGAGCCAGTAAATTAAGGCTCTCATCAGCAGTACTACTCTATAGAAACCATTTAAAATAAATTACAGTAACTTAGCTCAGCAAAATCAGAGATTAAACCCAGCTCTTGTATCTAAGTCCAGACTAGATCTGCTACACGTTCAACATTTCCACTTACGGAAATTTCACTTTGTCTCATGAAACTCGTGCTATTTATTCCAACAACAAGAATACTGTTATGTTATTGTTGACTCATTTTCCAAAGGTGCTGGAAAATGGCATTACCATTTGAGAGTTACATTGAGAATAAAAAGTTGATGAATTATTCCAATTTAACGTAGAGCTCACTCTGATCTATGCATCTTATTTTATACAAATAAGCTCATACAAATATATATAATCCTGTCTTTCTTTTATTTATACCTTCAATTGTATACTGCTAAAATATATTTGGTATTTAATCTTTTCTCCAGGCAGTTTGGAATTATGTGACACAATTAGCCAGGCAGAACAAATAGGCAGACCTTAACAGCAAGAGTAGTCAGCACACCATGCATATTTGACTGACAGAAAAAGATGGAGTATCACTTATCAAAAAAAGAATCTCTATTTTTTCCTTATCAGCTAATGAGATTTAGGTCAAGTTGAAGAGTTTTGATCAGTATTTGGGTACTAACAGACCAACTAACTACATATAAAAAAAAAAATATTGGAAAGATAAAAATCATTACTTACCAAGGAGCACCACATGACCTTCAGAGGACTACAGCAAGTTTATACAGTTATATATATATCACTTGCCACAAAGAATAAATCCAATGAATATTTTATCAAAGCTAAAAATGAAATATTTCAGCATGAGATACACCAGGGGGCATGCACTAAGCATGCACAAAATATTTCACTCTATGATTATATGATGATTTATTACAAGTATATTCCTCAATCATATAAAGTAATCCCACAAACCATGTATAATACAACAGTTTAGCCATGCAGAATAAAATACAAAATCATTTGACTTTTCTTTTGGGGACAGAGCATTTTCTGGATCTGGACAGAGCAAAATTATTTTGTTCTTTTTTTCAACACTTCCTTCTGAGACAGCTCCACCTTTCCGCTGAGCAGCAGCAAAATTCTGGTGTCTGTAAGGCATCCTAGTGGACACAGCAACTTCATGCAGGGTATGTAGCCTCAGGATTCACTAAACTAAAAGCTACTGCACATTGCCTGCTCCAAGTTAACTCTCCACATGCATGATCTTCCACAGATCATCCTACTGTAAACATCAGGCAGTCCAGGGATGGTTGTTTCTGAGTGTGTCTTATGCCACACATAAGGAGAAGAGAAGGTAAACAGCCGTTTACCTCACAGAGCTGACACGTGATGACACTATGTACTGTATCTTGTTTGGTTTCACAGAAGGCTATGACATACAGCATAGACCAACTTTTCTGAAGTTGTTAGCAATTAGCAAGATGATAATCAATCCCAAAAGTTCCTCCAAACTCCTTTCAGACATAGCTAAAAAAGCAAAGAGCAAAGTTTTATCTGTGCAAACTTGCTAATCACAACTGAGTAACAGAACAACAAACCCAAAACATTCTCAAAAACTCACAACTCGATCACACATCATTGAAAGGACTTGAACTTGGTCAAAAAATTCTGGACAAACTGGTGGTAAGTAAATAACTTTCTGATAAGCAGAAAAAATATGAAGTGAAAGTACTCAGTGTGCAAGGAGTAGAAAACTGTTCTTGCCTCTTGCTCTCTGAGGACCTCAAGTACAACTTATTCTGCATATAACCAGAAGCAAACATATATTCAAGAAGGACTAGAAATGAAGGAGATAAGACTTTTCTCCCTCCCTCTTTGCATATCAGCATATCAACTTTTCTGTGCATCTCAGGCAGAGCAGAGTCTTCCATGCAGATTCCATGAGGGTAGGGATTGCATCTGCTCAGGCACCTCCATCTCCAAGGAGTAACAATGAAGCATGGCTCTAGTTGCAGTCAGTAGCCAAGAAGATCAGAGAAAGAAAACACTCGTGTGCTGTCTGCCAAGGAGATCAGAAAATTCTGGTGTCTTTATAACTGCTCTTAGTTACTCTCACAACCATGATCAGAAGTAGCAGTGGCACAAAGAGAGAGAAATTAATAGTCAAAACTAAAGACAGACAGGATGATTCTGGACATTTTCTTCCACCAGAGGTCATTGATTGATAAAAACATACTAGAACATACAAATACCTGGATTTTATTTTATTTTATTTTATTTTATTTTATTTTATTTTATTTTATTTTATTTTATTAGTTTTTAGTTTTATTTCTTGGTCTGGATTCACACACATACTATTTCATACTTTGCATCAGGACAAATCTTTAAAAGTAGACAGAAAGACAGTCACTGCACATAATATTCACTTGTTCAGTTTCTGGGACACCTGGGAGTGCTGACTATATTTATCTTATTTTTACTACCTATTTATACAACAGGAACTGTGTTAACTATAGAAACCCACTCCATAACAGCCCACAAATTAGTGATACAGCTGTTCATTTTCACACTTATGGAAGAGAATATGGAACAGAGCACCATAGACAAACTCTGTAAGCATTAACTTAAAGAAAAACTAGCTAACTAACTAACTAACAAAAGCCAGTTCCCATCCCTGAAGTGCCTTCCAGGACTCAGCAGTATCCACTTACTGACAGATACCAAATCATGGTAATCAGTTCAGTCTCCAGTCCCTAAACTTGATAAGGGCCACCAAGCCTTGTAGTATTCCACAAAAAGGGTGACTCCTCATTTCAAAAGTCTTGGTTTACTCTGATATATAATAGGGAAAATGCATTACAACACAGCAAATCTATGTCCAGGTCTGATCACAGCAATGTGATTCATAGATGCCAGAAAATCTCACTATCCTGTACTGCTGTAAAAGTTGCACCATTTTTCATTTGCTCTCACACATACTCTAATGAGTTCATTTTTACTTCAGTTTCCTGAACGGGATTTCCCTGAGGACTGGATTTTGTTATCAGTTTTCATGGCTGAATACTTTCAACCTTCAGCTTATATCCAGTCAGAGCATACAACGAAGAATAATATAATAACTGTCTTGTCATCACTTACTGCCAAAGTACAATGATATATTCATGTAATGCTTTTCATTTTTACAGAGTACTTGGTTATGCTATGCATCACAGTCTTTATTTTTCATATTCCTCATCTCAGTTATTCAAAAACCATTAGCCAAATCCCCAAAACTCCCAAAGCCACTTTAAAACAATTATTTTGAAAATAAATTAATTCTACATTCCTTCTATGTGCTTCTGATCTGTCATGTCTTTCAAGTTCAAAATTCTTAGGTTCTACATTCAGAAGGTTAAGAAGGTAGAGTAGATTAAGCAGTAGAACAAGATCTCAAAGGGGCAATAAGAACAGTCAGATTTCAAGAACACAACCCATGAGCAGATATTTAAGTGTTTAGGCCAAAAAGAAACACTACTGTATCTTTCAAAAATACAGGACTGACACAATCAATGTTGTATTTCTGCTACAGATAGACCAATAAATAATAGGTATAATTTCTGATGTAGAAGAAATTTCAGCTAGACCTTAAACAACAAAAAATCTAAAAAAAGAAGATCACTAAACACATGTCTAGGCAGCAAATTAATTAACAGGTGAAAATTCATCACTGGAAGTTTTTAAATAAAAGGTTAGGCATACATTTGTTGGGAATGATTTAGGCAGGGTCAATATTACCTGGAGATGGAGAAAGGAGGTTAGACAAGACTATTTCAGCTTTATTCCATCCCTATTTCTTATGATCTGTGTTAGTTTTCTTTTGCTAGGTTCTTAGAGATAAGAGTGCAGAAAAGATATAGCTAAAATCACTGCAAAGCAAACATGTCTATATCTGTACATAATTTTCCCTTATTTCATTTAGAGGTAGAACTCCAAAGCATGTGGCAAGAAATGAAGAAAAGACAAATGCAACTACTTTTATTCACAATACTGCAGCAACTTTATTTAAAAAAAAAAAA
>VXAA01006002.1:217330-242539 GCA_013399115.1 Anseranas semipalmata
AGTTAACTTTGTTTAAGTTTTTAAATTCTCCTTTATGTTTTAGGGACACAGACCTCCCAGGAGACAAACCATCTGTCCAACACTGGCAGCACATATCACCTTTACAGTATTGTTCTATTTCAACAAATTTGAATAAACAGAATGAGTTACTGCTTTAACTTTACTCCTAACTCTTAGGGGGACCAAGTTTATGTTGAAACAAGGGTTAAGCTAACAATAATAATACCTTTGGGAAAGTTTTCCAAGTACATTGAAGTTTCACTGAGGGTATAATAGAAATATATATATGTATATATATAGATACATTTTATTTCCATGTAAGTCATCTCTTTGCCTCTGGCTCCATCTTCTACACATTGTGGGTATTTCCTTTCCAAAATACACACCCTCGCTGAATTGGGTCATTCTTGCTTTTTCTACATGCTTCTTCACTTTTTTTTTGCAAGTCTTCAGAGGGTCACTGGGAGTTTGACTTTGTCTATTTTACAGTCTTCTTTCTGTTATTTCTAATTGTAGAGACGGTATGCAAAGTGACTTTCTTAAGACTTACAGCTTCAATGTTGTATTAGGATAGCTCTAAAGTTATTGGTTACAACTGAGGAATTCCACTCCTGTTTGCATAACAGTCTCAGCAAATAAGATACTGTAACCATGTCAGAAGGCATCATACATCAGTTTAATCAAGTGCCCGTACATAAATGTAGTCAAGTGCCCACACATTTCATCCTTTTCTGTGTTTGAAAGTTAGATGAATCCCTTGGTGAACATGAGTTATCAACATTTCCCAGCCTTATCCTTGTTACAGTGATGCTAAAGACAGGAGATCAATGAAGAACACCTGGTTTAAGGTGAACATTTCTCAGCTCCCACTGCCCAGCAGTTTCATGGCTTGGGGCCTGATCTAAGGATACCCCATCATATCCCAGGCATACCAAGGGGCTGGAGGGAAGGAGAGGACAACTGAGAAGAACCAGTGACCCATAGGCTTGGAAGCCTGAGGGACTAAGACCAGACTGCTGTTATCCTGGATTACCTACATACATCCATATTTCTTAGGCCAGCGGCCTGACCACTCCCAGCAGTAGAAGCTTCACAGAATCACAGAGTGGCTGAGGTTGGAAGGGACCTCTGAAGATCATCTAGTCCAACCCCCCTGCTGAGCAGGGTCACCTAGAGCATGTTGCGTAGGATGGCATCCAGGCGGGTTTTGAATATCTCCAGAGAAGAAGACTCCACAGCCTCTCTGGGCAACCTGTTCCAGTGCTCTGTCACCCTCACAGTAAAGAAGTGCCCCCTCATATTCAGCCGGAACTTTCTGTGCTTCAGTTTGTGCCTGTTGTCTCTCGTCCTGTCGCTGGGCACAACTGAAAAGAGACCAGCTCCATCCTCTTGACATCCTCCCGTCATAAACCAAAACTTCCAAAACCTCATAAACCAAACTTCCAAAGGTTGTAAGGCTGTTGAACACAGCTGAATAAAATCTGCTTCCTCCCATTCCCCTGCCCCAAAGACAAACATCAGCCAACACAAAAAAAAAACTCATATACAGTATTGTTCTTTGAAAGACTTTAGATCTCTTGACCATAACTTTGAAAATTCTCAATAATTATGCCCCTTCCCAAAAATAAAATACAGATTATATGATAAACAGTTCTCATCATGTAGAGAAGTCAACATAAATCAGGTGGTGCAAGGCCTTCACAATGTCTTCTGTATACATTTCAGGCATGAAATGTTATTTAAAAAACATTCTCTTTGTCATTTTCCTTTTTTAAAATGAACACACTGACACTGGTAGAATTAGAATCAAGCATCAATTAAATGCCTGACCTTGAAAATGTTACAGAAGTAACACCATGAATATATTAAACATTTTTCACTCATCTCAGCAGGCATGATACTATGAATTATGTAAAAACAAGCATCAATTTTTCAAAGCGATAGATGTGACACCACTATACGCTGAAAACAAAGTACTTACATTAAATGAGACATGCAGTTGGCCCTCACAAATGTGATATAAACAGTCTTTATTTAAAATATTTAACAGATAGAAAAGATTCAATATCTACACTTCGCAGTTTACATTTTATAAGCAATCTTTTTCATGATATTTAGTGTGATTATTCTCATGCTAATGTTTTAGTATCTTGACAGCCAGGACAGATTTTACTGTTACTGGAGCCAGGCCCCTAAAGTATCTGCGTATGTGTAGACTGTGTGTGTTCTATAGTATCATTCACTTTTGAGGAGATCAGATGGAAAACAACAACAACAACAACAAAGAGAGAGAAAAGAAAAGAAAAGAAAATATTATCACAGAACCTAACTTTTTACCCCCTTTTAACAACTAAAGAAATTATATACAATAATATTAATTTTAAAAGGCTTTTTTTGACACTAATAATTTACTAGAACACTAATAGCAATTTTACATCAGCATTTTAAGCAGTAAAAATTACATGATCGCTATATTTTCTCCTTTATTTATCAGGAGCACCATATTGCATCATGGTGAGGGCAGTCACAACTGCCCAGCAAAACAAACAAAACAAAAAAATAAGTCTTTCAGAAAAATTCAATTTCCTTCACAGATTAGTTTTTCGTCTGAAAAGGCAAGAGTATGGGAAAATATTGATATCATATTCAAAATGGCCATCATGAAAATAATATTTAATTTTTCAGTAACCAATCATGGTTTTACACATTTTTAATACTTTACAGTATGTTCCCAGTACATATTGAAGAAAATAATTTCCTAGTGTCATTTAGAATAACAACTCCACTTTCAAAAGTACCTTGGGTATTTAGAAACACGTATCTCCATAACTTAAATGTAGGCTACTCCATGACTACAGTTATCATGGATATTTTACCCCAGAATAATTTATAATTTTTCAGAAGTGATTCTTGTACTCAAGAGCCTACAACAGTAAAATGTAATACAGTCAAAAATAAGTTATAGTTGTGTTAGTGAATGATAACACAGTGCATTTAAGGGTATAAAATGATATGAATGCTTACCAATAATTTCATAAATGTGTGTACGTATGTCAGGAGTTACATGCTAAAAATACAAATATATATATAGAAAAAAAAGAACAATAAGAATGATGTTATTTTTAGGATAAATCTGAAATTATAAGATAATATCACAAAGATTCTTTGAGAAATCACAAAGCCATAGATTTCTAATTCAAAATCAGAATCATATGAAACATTCTGAATCAAACATTAGTATATCAAGAATTCTGGAAAACAGGTGGTTTCTAAGCTCACCTCCTGCCATAATTTACCCTTTCATGTAAAAAAGACAGCTGCTTTTTCAATGTTGCTATGTGAGGCAACTGTATGTATATGTAACTTACAATGAATACATTTATACATACATAATATTATATACCTATATACATATTATATACTTATACACAAATGTACACATATGTATTATAAATACATATATACTGTATATATAACATATGCATACATGCAGATATACATATAGTTATACATATATAGATATATAAGATGCAAACACAGTTACACTGTACAATTATGTATAGTCCCTATACAACAGATAGCCACTCCTAATTCAAGTACATTTAAGAAGCTGGGACTGTTTTACTGGGTCTGTTCGGCCTGGAGAAGAAGAGGCTCAGGGGGGATCTCATCAATGCGTATAGATACCTGAAGGGAGGGTGCAAAAACGATGGAGCCTGGCTCTTCTCAGTGATTCACAGTTCCAGGACAAGAGGCAATGGGCACAAACTGGAACACAGGAGGCTCCAACTGCCATCAGGAAGCACTTCTTTATTGTGCATGTGATGGAGCACTGGCACAGGTTGCCCAGAGTGGTTGTGGATCTCCCTCCTTGGAGATATCCAAAAGCTGCCTGGACAACCTGCTCTAAGCATCCATCCTAGAGCGGCAGGGTTGGACCAGATGACTTCCAGAGGTCCCCTTCAACATCAGCCATCCTGTTATTCTGTGATTTACGTCTTTTTATAGTTTCAAAGACAAGGGAATTGTCTTTTCAGTACAATTCCTATCAGAAAGAAGAATAGATCCATCAGGAATATATTTATGGAGGATATCATTCAATGTGAGATCAATATTTAAAAAATTAATCTATATGTTCAAATTTGGAGAAACCTCTTAACTCTGTAGTGCCTAATTAACATTTTGATACAATTTTATAATAAAATATGCTTTTTGTTTGAAAAAGTGATCATGTTTAGTGTTGTTAGAGCATTGAGGCTACATGCCTAATTAAGAACGTAATTCATAGAAAAGTGTGGTAATAAAATATTTAATGGCACAGATTTGTGTAATTAATGTTAGCATTGATTTTTCAGTTCAGCTTTTGAGTGTTAGGATGCTGGTTTACTGTTGTGCATAGTTTTAACATAAGGCTAGAAGTATTCATCATGAGCAACAAGCAAAATAATTGGTTTTGAGACAGAGCAACTTAGGCTGTAAATATCAAAGTAACAACACAAGGTTTTAAGAAAATGCCTGAGGGATAGTAACACAAATCAGCTTGGTGGAAATATTTGTTCCCAAATGTGTTCTACTTCTCATAGTGTACCAAATGCTCTCACAGACTCAGGTTAGAACTGGACACAGTACACACCAGGACAAGTATCACTCAGCTGCTAAAAGATAAAAACACATTTGTACACACATAATAATATTTTTCATCACTCAGTCCCCTAGTCTCTGGGGTCACGTTGCAGGATCACTGCCATGTTAGTGAGCAATAACATCATCCAGCAATACTGACCTAGACTGGATATGGCAGGGCAGGAAGGTAAAATTTAATTTCTGACTTATTAGCTGTAGCACACAATATGTTTAGGAAGATTTTATTCTTTCTTGTCACTTTTTATACTACCACAGGAAGGTGGACAGTATAAGGCTTTGAACCTGGGGAACAGACCTGAATCATAGCCCAGGGTGCAAGGGTCAGGATCACCACTCAGCCATGGGATGGACACCTGTGCTCATACCCTTCAGGAGGTGGCATGAAAGCAGGAATCATTTGCCACCAAAATACAACTCATGTAATTTTGGCCCAAACTTGGTATCTTTCCATAAGATTTAATTAAAATGGGGGAAGCATACTGCTTCTGCTAATTTATAGTTGCATTGAAGCCTCATCTAACCTTGACACAGAGACACAAGCCATTAGCTCTCCTGGGAGAGGCAAATACAATACAAGTAAAACTTCATTAATGGTCTCCACCAATCTGCATGAATTCTGAAAGTCAGTGGAGGACAAGAAGAAAAGATTTTAAAAGGTATTCTTATTTTCTGTGCAAGAGCTTTGCATTGTTTTTGTCAGAAGAAAGTTTCTTCCCATTAAAGCAAGTCTTTGAGATTGTAAGGGAAAAAACTCTGATTCATATCCTGCCAGACCCAAGCTTGTATGCAACACTGAGTCTTGCTTTTTGTGCCATGTGACACTCTGCTCTGCCTTCGGTGCATGTTTTTTTCCACGTTTTTTAGGCTTAGTTACACACACACACACATACACACGCACTTCAGTTAAATTAAATTTGAAGGCATGCTTGGCAGTCAACTAATTTAATTTACTGTTTTTCTGTTTGCTAGCTGTAAATTGCATTGGAGATATCATATATGTGCATTTTAAGCATTTATGCTTATAACAGATATTTTTCTAATTGTCTTTTTAGTTTATTCTATGCATCTACACTGAACCATTTGTAACCTTCCACAGTTTGGAAAAGTATCATTTACTTGTCATGGTTGTATTCTTTAACTGAAAGCACTGATATAAAGACAAGTAGAGATTACAGCGAAATTCTACATGGAGTCATAACATGGAAGAAAAGCGAGCCTTTGCAGTCTAGACTGACACATTTAGGACCTCAGGAGCAGCAATAAGGTTAGAGAAGGCAAAGTACAATGAAGGCAGGGGTCAATAGAATATAAAATAAGATAAATTACTCCTATATTTGAACAAAGCATTCCTATACAGAAAAAAAAAAAAAAGTGCACACTTTATTGTCTGTAGTTAATAAGTATGTGAAAAAGAAACACAGTGTAAGCAGCTGAAAAATAAGTGTGTGCATGGTATAGTAAAACATTAAAATACATTTAATGCTCTTATCACAAAACTGGATTTATTTAGTCTTTCTTAATGGAAAAATTAGGTGTTGGTGTTTTTTTGTTGTTGGTTTGGTTTGTTGGTTTTTTTTTTTTCTATTGTTGCAAAGAATCTACTTTCACTAACAATGTTTACATTTTCACTGGGAAGCTGAAAGTAAATGTATTTGAGTGAATTCCTAACTGAGCATATCCTGGTATTTAGACATCTTCTACTTCTTTTATTTATGTGGGTTTTTGTTTGTTTTTAGATAAAGAGATTAACGTTTTACAGCAGGCTGTTCTCACAAAAACTCCTGGGACTGTTCTTTCCCAATACAGGCAAGAACCTGAAAACTCAGGTACTAAACACTGCATGGGAACCTTCTGGGAGGCTCCTAGCAGTCCTGCATCCTAATATTGCCCCTCTTCTGTTATAAAGCTTGTTGTATACATCCACTGAACATATGCTCTTCCTCACATAGCCAGCATGTGATATGCATGCCTAACCATAGGTGACAAGGGTCATTTTGAGCATCCTAGACATTCCCACAGACCAAAGACATGCTGGAGACCTGCACCCTCCCAGGGCAGGATTTGGAGGTCAGGTGAGGCACCCTTGGGTGCACTCATGGCTCATGAGGCATCTCCCCTGTATCCCAGTAACTTCTCTGGTTGCACCTTCTAAAGACATTGCGTTTATAATGACTGCAAAAATGTTGCCTGCTGTAATGGGTTTTAAGCAATGAACTGTGAAGGGCAGCTCTTGGCTGCTCTGGTTATGCATTGCAAGTAAAGCAATGCACAAAACTCTGTAAGTAGAAATAATTAATGAAGACGATTATGATAAATAATAAATTTGGACTGTTTTTTTTTTCTTTTTGACAATTACAAGGGTCACATCCAATTAGCACACTGTATCAGACAGTTAAAACAGCCTCATTCACTTCTCTAGCCAGAAACCAGTAGAATTTTTTTTTTTAACGGCTCTTCTATAAATAAATAATTACAAATGAAATATTAATTAGCCACTTTGCAATAGGTCTCATTTCTACTAAGAACTAGTTAATAACTTTCCTAGGAATATAAACAAGAGACATACCACTAGAGACAAAGTTGTTAGAATACATTTTGATATATTAGATACAGTTCTGAACATGTTAAAAATACCAATCAGGTTTAGGCACATTGCGTTGTCCCCATCCCTGTCCCCTGTCCTCCCCCCATTTTTTTTTAAAACTTTGGTTGTCCTGATATTTTTCTTTTATTTATTTATTTTTCTTCCCCAAAACATTTTCTTAAAACCCGAAACTTAATTTTCATATTAGGATTTTCGTGTAAGGCAAGGTACTGTTTACAGCATACAAAAAAGCCTTATAACATATTTACAAAATTGCACTATGCTATACCATGCCAAGGTAAACTTAACCAAAGTTAACGAACTTCAACAGGGCCTTAGATTCAAATGACACTGCTTATCCTAAGACTCATCTGCTTTTATTTACTAGTATGAATTATACTTGTGATTTTAACATTACTTCAAGGAGAGCAGGCAAGAAAACTAAGTGTTAAAATGTTAACAATACAACAAAATGTAAATGTTTGGTCTAATTTTTTGCTTTAAAGAGAACAATAAATTTTATGTAATATGAGATAACAATTAGGTGCATCCCACTTTCTGCATACTGAACACAAATGACTTGTTTTTTAAACTTACACTATCTATGAGTAAAAGCTTAATTAAAACTTTTTTAAAAGATTCCAAGCACGTAAGAGGGATTCTTGTATGTCTCATTAGAGAACTGATTCAACTTTATTTATAGAAGGTCTGTACAGCATAAATTAGTTAGTTCACCATATAGCATGCCATTATTCTGAGTTTATGATGGTCAGGTATTAGACTGCATGGACCCATTTTGCCAGAGCATGCTCCCATCGTATTTCATCCCAGCCTGGGGAAAATGATCCAACAAAAGACATGTATGACAGACTGACAGCAAAAACTGGACCTTCACCAGCACCACTTCCAAGAAATGATAAGATCTCTTTCCTCATAGTTCCAATAACGTCATCTAACACCTTCACAATTAGACAGTTCTTCAGTATAGAGATAACTAGAAAATTAATAGTGTTTTCAGGTCCATTATCTCTTTTGAAAATAAACACGAGCTTGTGCATTATTTAAATATTTATCCAGCGAAGTAAAAACAGAAAAGGAAAGGAATTTCATTCAAGATGTAGTTAACAACATAATATAAAGAAAGCAAGACTAAGTTAAAACAAAGTGGTGAATACTGTGTAGTAACTATTTTCTTATTTCTTATGCCAAGTGATTTATAGCTACTCTGTCAAGAAATAATATGTGCTTTAAAACCATCCTATTTGCACCATCTTCATTTTCATCCTCGGAGATAATTTACTCCTAAAACATCTCAATAAGCAATAAACACATGATAAATGAAAAGTTACCCTAGCTGAAACTGTAGAAAAGTTGGTGCTGTGGAAAGCTGCCAAGCCTGATGAATCAGTTCAGACAAGTTGAGTTGATTAATGTTTCTGCTAGAACAGACTATTCCAGGGTTTGCTTTGTGATCCAGCAGAGATCAGAAAGCACTGTATGGTCTTTTAAAATACATTAGGATCAGCTGAAATATGGCTAATGTTACAAAGAAAAATAAAGGAGCCACTAGGGATTAAAGCGTATACTGTGAATGCCATACTGTCCTTGGTATCAACAGGAGTTATGCATGTGGTCTTGGGAAAATGTATTGCATTATTTACATAGTTTTCAAAGTGACCACAACAAAATATTAAATGTGGTTATTAATATAAAAGTGTTAATGATGGTAAACTTAAATGGCAGTAACATTAAGTGATAACTTTTAGTTCCATTAAGTTCATTAGGGAAAGACTTTCTCTGAAATACTGTAGCCACACAATGATTCAAAAGCTAGAGAATGGAAAAACATATATACTAAACTAGAATCATGACCATTATAAGTGTAACTTGCATTCCTTACATGTTCGTTAACTGGCATATATTTTCAGAAGAACTAGTATCATAAAAAAATTAAGGAATTTGTTTGGAAATATTTCACAGTGCAATGCAATAATTTCTTTTATTGCAAGCTGTTTTATTAATACATTTTAACTGGTACTTTAATGCTTTATAGCTTTTTTTTTTTTTAGGAATAAATCTCTTTCACAGTTTTTTTTTTTTTTTTCAGTAGAAAATTGCACAGATGGCTTTCGGCAACACCACCTCTTTCACAACATTTTGATAATGTTTCTATTTACATCCCTGTCATCTACCTGGCCTGGATGCAAACCCTATATTTTGGAGGGGATAGAGGTAATTTTCTTCATACAGGCTCATATGGTGCTATGTTTTGGATTTTTGATGAAAATAGTGTTGATAGCACAGCGGTGTTTTTAGTTGTTGCAGAGCAGTGCTTACACAGAGCCAAGGGTGTTTCAGCTCCTCGTGCTGCCCTGCCAGCGAGGAGGCTGGGGGTGCACCAGGAGCTAGGAGGGGACACAGTCAGGACAGGCAGGACCCAGACTGGCCATATAACGTCATGCTCTGCAATAAAAGCTGGAGAAAACGATGGGGGGTGATGGCATTTGTCTTCCCAAGTAACCATTAGGTGTGATGGGACCTGTTTTCCTGGAAATGGTTGAATATCTGGCTTCTGATGGGAAGTATTGAATTGTTTTGCTTTGCTTACCTGTGCAGCTTTTGCTTTACCTCACTAACTGCCCTTATCTTAATTCATGAGGTTTATATACTTCACAGCAGATGAAAGGAGAGGAAGGAGGGAAAAAATAAAGGAAAAAATAAAAAAAAATCTTGTCTTCCTGTTTTTGCTCCACTAAACCACCCACACTGCCAACATTCTTAGTTTTTCACTCTTACCACTGCAGTACCAATAAACACATCAGAAGTTACATTCACCTTAGTGTGTGTGTGGTTTTTTTTTTTCTGTAATTGTGTATTTACAAGTGCTGAAGGATTTCTTTGCCAGCAGAAGAAAAAAATAATAGCTTGAAAGGGATATTACTTGATGAGTCTGTTAAGTTCATAGTTCTGTTATCTGTCCCTTTTCCTTTGCAGCAGATGTAATTCATGACCATGAAGTTCTGTGCAGCTCTACTTCACTGTCTTTACACTCTCCTCTTTCCTCCAAGTACTTTTTGGGTACTTTTGAAGATGACAAGTCCCATATTTCTTTGAAAATTATTTTTTACTAAATTAAATTTGATTATCTCAATTGATTTTCCCCTGATATTTCAAATATGTGCATGTTGCTAAATAGAAATGACAAAATTTATACCACCATAAAAGCTTTTCTTGTTTGTTTTCAAACAAGAAAATCATTCCTAACTCCATAACAAGTCTGACATTTTGTACAGCTCAGAACACTTACAAAAATATAATTTTGTCTGATCAAGAATATCAGTTCTGTGATGGCCTCTAATACAGAGATCTAAAATGATTAATACCTTCCAGTCCTGTCCTGCACAGCTAATACTTTTGTAGTTCAGCATCTAGACTTAGAGTTGTAACAAAAACATATTTACAAAACCAATGCAAACATCTCTGTACAAGGAAGCACAATTTCTCATACAGATTTTTTTTTTGCTTTAAAAATGGTATTGTCACACACACACACAAAAAAGGTTTTCTTTTTCAACAGACAGATAGCAAACTGGCAGAACTGATGAAGCCGCCAATTCAAAAGCAACTCTCACAGCTCACTTTTATCAACAGAAATAAAGACTTCTAACATTGAACATGAAGCTGTCAGCTAAGGAGGTTGATTGCACAGATAGCAATTATTTCATGAAGTTTCCTAACATAGATATATTTTCAAGTGTTTTCTGTAGACTCAGAAAGAGAGGGATAGCTTGCTAAGACTTGGCAGCCAATATATAACTTCTTTTACTGGATAATTTGATTCCTATCTTTCTTGGTCTGTGTTTTATTCAGGCCACTAAACTACTTCACTGTAACATTAGACATATTTACGTATAACAGGCTCTTTAAATTCCACTCAATAGAGAAAGGAAGACTTTCCAAAATAAATAAACAAACAAATGAATGTCACAATGTCTAAACTGGAATGTTTTATGTAAGACAGAAGTTAATTCTTCACTCTGCACCAACTGAAGCTTCAACTAATAATGCTAAATAAAGTTGTGGTCCAACAGAGACAAAGAGGGAAAATCACACAAAAATAATCAGAAAAATGCGTAGACTGTGATTTAGGAAATATGACCTATAAGAAAATATTGGGAAAAGTATAAGAAAAACATTGGGAAAAGGACAAGAGGCAACGGGCACAAAGCAGAACACAGGAGGTTCCATCTAAACTCCAGGTAACAGAGGGTAACAGAGCACTGGAATAGGTGACCTGGAGAGGCTGTGGAGTCTCCCTCCCTGGAGATACTCAAAAGCCACCTGGATGTGGTCCTGGACACATGACTTTAGGTGTCCCTGCCTGAGCAGGGGGTTGGACCAGATGACCTCTAGAGGTCCCTTCTAACCTCAGTCATTCTGTATCTGTAATTCTAAGAAAGTAAGAGATTAGATGAACACTTTTTAGACATGATCTAGACCAGAGAAAGTGGTTTTCAAAAGCACTGGAGTTAAACTTTAGAGGCTTGGACCAGTTTCCAGGAAAAAGGGGTAAAATAATAAAAAAGTAAATGAATAAATAGATACCAGATACCCAAAATATTTGTCATTAATGATTTACTCTACTGTTTATCCTTTTAAATTCCTTTCCAGATATATTCTCCATTTTTTTTTTTGTATTTAATGGGATCACATTTTATTATACAGGACCAGTTTACATAACCACTACTCAGATTAAGTATACCGCTTTGCTATTTGAATTAATAATTCATGTAGTGGCCTGGGTATATGGCCTAGGTTAACCACTTTGGGCTAGTTCAAAGGTGATATTTCACAGAGAAATTCAATGTTTATGAACACTTTTTCTGATGTAACTTCTGCTGAGAGCAAGTTGTTTTGTTTTTGGTTTTTGTCTGTCTTTTTTTTTTTTTTCTTTTCTTGTGGTTATAATAACTTTTAAAAGGCAAGTCCATTCTTTTCTCCATTTAACCACTACCTCAGTTGGAATGATCTCTTTAGCACACCTGACTTTTCCCTGTACTCATTTTACAGTTCTTCTTAACCTTGCAGCTCTATAATTAAGACATGGCACAAAGCCAGTAAGTGTCACTGGGTTATTTTTATAAGCTACATATTTTCCTCAATTATTGCATATTTATCTGCCTCCTACTCATATGCTGCAGGTTCTTTTTTTCCATACTTTATGCATGGGAAGGAAACCATCTGTATTTATCAAAATCTGTCTAAATTCACATCTCTACTGGCACTACTTATAGTTTCATAAAGAGGCTCACTACAGTGACAACCTTTACTCTTCTCTATGCAGTGAGTGTACAAAGCCAAATCCTGCCCATCATAAGGTGAGCCTAACACCTTCCAAAATATTAATACGACTGAGGTAAGAAATATTCATATTTGTATGTAAGTAGGTCCAAATTACTGTGCTTGTCATGAAATAACCATATATCTACAATAAACAGATTTTATGGAAGAACACTTCTGCTTCACTGCTTTTGTAACCAAAAAATTGTTTATTATTCCATTAACTCCACGTCCAAGAACATTATGCAACCATTAAAAAGCTACACCTCAGACACATCCCTAATGGGCTGGTATTGATAGACAATATGGAGGGCCAGTGTTTTGTCACATTAAATTATACATGAAACGATCCAGCCATGGGAGAAGAAAAGGCAAGTGTTACAAATTGCTAGTAAAACTGCCAGAGCTCACAGTCTGTATTTTAATCAAAATATACTTTATCTCATAATAAAAATTGATTAAAAACATTTAACTAAATGTTTAACAATTTTAAAACTGCTGCTTTAAATGACTTCTGGTATGCAGAGGCAGGTGGGAAACGAGAACAGCTTTCCTGCTTCACCCTTGCCAGAGACCATGTTTTAAACTTACAGCACTCAGCAACCATTTGTCTAACTTGAGGGAAATGGCAGCTGAGAGTTACCAAACGGGTATTGTATTTTAGATAAGGTTCTTCAACAAAAGTAAATTAAACACTGAAATGTTCACGTTCCACTTTTATGCAAATATATGTAAGATGTCTTTGCCATACATAAGGGTCAGTTTTCAAATGTGCATAAATGCATTGTATACATTTTAAATGATTTCTGAAGAGAGTGAGCATTTCAAATTCACAGTCCTACGTCAGCACATTTTGAGTGGACCAACTGCATATAAATCAATGTAAACGGGTGTAAACTGTGTATCAGTCTTCTAAAAATAACATTATAAAACAAAACATAACAAAAAACTCAGAATGAATATATAAGTATCAGAGCCAGAATACCATGCATTAACACAGAGCCAGCATATCATGCGTTAACACCGAGACATGCCTTTTATTTCACCAAGGAAAATAGTAAATTAATCTATGAATAAAAGTGTATAAGCCCAGGTCAAAATCTACTGGATTGTTGAGGTTTTCCATTCCGGTTTAGAAACTATCCTTTTACTGCTGAACGCACACACAGTAATTATTTCTACCACTATTCTAGGCATAAGCTTTGTTAGAAAATGTGATGGAATGCACACCCATTTTGTAGCAGAAACCAGGAGAGTCTACTGAAATTCACACCTTTTCACTAACACTTGGATTTGTGTGTTGAATATTAGATTTAGCCCCTTCTATTTGACCTTAGCCTTGCAGTCAGGTCTCCACTGGTGCATTTCCAGCAACATCCCATCCTTCAGCATATGGAACATTAAAGAAGAAGAAGAAACCAAAATAATGGACCTCGCCAATATACTACAACACACTTCTTGCCTGGAAATAAAAAAGTCCTGCTTCTTGATGCTTATGGAAGTCAGTTTATGGCTTGTACTGCCATAAATGGAAAATGTAATGCCACCCTTAAAATGGCATAGCTGTGTTACTAGTAGTGAAGTTAAGTCCTTCTGTCTTCTTGAGTCAGTGTGTCTAACCTGCAGAGCCTTGATTCACTAGAATTCACCAGTAAGGCAGAAGAATTGTCACTCTGCTGTTTTGGAAATGATACACTGCTATAATCTGCTGAGAATAATACACCAAGAAGCACTGAAAGATTCATTCCCTGCACTTTGTTAAAATGCATAAAGGCTCATCGGTTAGCACACATGCCAACTGTACTCGGAAATTATACACTATTCTTGCTTAATTTATGAAAAGATGAGGGAGGAAGGGAGGGAGGGAATTTTCAGCAAATAACTACCATGTTCCACTAGGAGTTGTCAAACATGGCTCTTTTCTCCACTCCAAGGTAATGCAAAACTTACCATCTGTCCCTTCAGTCACTGTCAATATTGTGCTTTTAATTTCACAATTGTATATGCCAAATGATTGCACCATCTTCATTCCATTCTTCCCCATTTAAGCATTTCTTCCATGCTTCTGAATTACAGATTTTCTTCTACTGCTACTGTTTTTTACTTCCTTTGCAAAAGAGGGAAATCTGTCTCAGTCAAGGTACATGACAAACAATCCTTTTAATTTTTAATTTATATACTAAAAAATATATTTGCTTTGAAATGTCAAGAAAGATGTGGGATCTCCTGAGCTACCTTAAAGCCTGAACCAGAGAAGAATTTCCATTAAGTTTCTGAAGAAAAATGTTCATGGTCAAATTATTTAGACTTGGCTCTAATTACTTTTTAACTGTTTCTGTATGGTTGCACCTATGCTAACTGATCATACACAAATACTCTGGTTGTAGTGGTGAAATTTTGCTGGACAGATTTGGTCTCCAAATGCTCTGTGGTCCTCAGATGCTTTAAAATGAAAACCTGGGTTCTTAAGGAAAACAAGATTTTTTTCTTTTTTTTTTCTGTTTTTTCTTCTTCTTTTTTCTTTCTTTTTTTCTTTTTTTTCTTCTTTTTTCTTTGTCTTTTTTTTTTTTTTTGTAATTACCAATGACCTATTTAATTCCAAAACCTTAAATAAAGATTCTGCTTTTCTGCGTTTCTTCTTTGAGCCACAAAGTCTGTTATTTAAAAGCAGAACCATCAGGGTTTGTTAAATAAGGATATAAGGAAAAAAAAAAAAAAAAGACAAAGGAATCAGTTTGCTCCCATTCAGCATGTGCTCAGATTAGAATTGCAAAGCAGGATCTTTAATGTAGGTTGTCCAAGGAACTTGGAAAACAAAGGAGGAAGCTGATGTCATTCAATTTCATTTTTCACAAATTGGCTTCAATTCTCATCATACTGTAGGAGAAGAGAAGACTTACCCTACTTTTTTCTATGCAGCCAATTGAAAAGCTCCTGAAAGGGAGCAGAAATGAGCGTGCAAATTCCTCTGCTGTTGAATGACACCACTGCTAAATCATGCAACGAAAGAAGAAGGCTTTTGGCACAACTTCCTCCTCCACTTCTTCTACAAAGGCCAAGAAAGGAACCTGGAAAATTTCAATGTGCTGCTGCAGTTAATTAGGTACACTAGAATATTTCCCAAAATAAAGTTGAAAATTGCGTCCTTCCTATGTTTGTCATGAAAAAGTTTGCCTCCTGCTATCTATGGTGATTCAGGCACCTCAGGGTGAAGTTGTCTTAGAGGTATTTTCCCGCTGAACTCAATGAGAATCTAGTTCACTAAGAATTCAGCATCTGGTCATGAAAAAAAATGATTATTACTAATTTTAAAGGAAATGATTTTAACTGACTTGGGTGTTTTGTTTTTAACAATTTCCACCATGAGTTACCAGTGTGTGTGTATAAATATGTGTATATGTACATGCATGTGTTTGTATCTTTCCCATATTTTTCTAGGCAATGAGTTAATTTGAAGGTGTGGAGGGAAAAAAAAATGTCTTAAATTATCATTCAAGGGTTTTAATCACTTTTACTGCCTTAAAGTTAGTGATTTAACACCTTGTATTCAATTTTGATGTTACATAGTCACCATTACAATACCTCACAGATGGATAACTCTCACAATCCAGAAGACATTTTGTTTTATTCTGTTTATACTAAGGATTACGAACAAAAGAAAATAAGAAAAATTTCAATGGAATTGGGAATATGTTCCATGGGGATTGCTGTATATTCATATCACAGACTACATGCAAGATTTAGAATGAATTGTGTTTACAGCTGCTTTTGCAGGTGACAATGCAAATATTTAAGTGAGTTATTATTGTCACCCTCCTGATTAAACTGACAATTAGTTTTCTAACAAACCATTAAACATTTATCAGCTAACAGAAATACAACAGTTATTATGCACAGCAGTTTATCTTACACTGGATGGGTTTGAACAATATTTTTGAATTTATAATTAGTATTTTTCAGTACTTGAATTAGTAAAATAAATTTTAAATGTGTAGCAAAACCTTATGAGGGGTTATAATAATAGATTCTGCTATAGGGAAATTAACAACAAATTATTATAGAAAACTTTCAGTCTCATTTATGTAGCCAGCCAACCTGACTTTTTGTATTTCAGCTACTCTTATATCAAATGTTTAAGTTGTGCCCTATAGTGGCACTCAGTTGAAATAAACAGCATAAAAGTCCCAACTGTATGGACAGATAATTGTTCATCAGTGTCATGAACAAAATACTTCATACAGGATGACTGACTTCAAAATACTGAATCCCCATCTGGTGAGACCTAATGAGCAATGGAGAGGTTTGAAGGTAATGAAGCAAGTCCTTTTTTGGCAGATGTTACTTGACAGCTGCATCTTTGGATCCTAGCAAGTGCTACTGCTGCCTCATATTAATATATTCTTGAAGATATTATGATGAAGCTTTTGGAAAACAGAGGATCCTTTTCTCTTCAATGAGCTGCATTTTACATAGCTACTCTTATACTGAATCAATTTAGTAAGTTTTGATTTCAAAAGATTGTTCAAAGTTTATTGAACTGGGCTTTTTCAAATGCTTTAAGTCATGCTTTAGTCCACATGCTGCAGATGGGTAGCTGAATCCCAGCAGCAAATAAAATTGAACTAACAAGGATGTCAAGGTACTTTTGTTGTTGTTGTTGTTGTTGTTTTTCCCCTAAGGCAAAAAGGGAAGAAAGAGTCTTGGGTCACTGCTCATCACATGCATCTTGTGGCATACGCATGCCGCACAAGGTCTCAAGCGAGCTCCACAAGGCTCTCTTCTTGCTACATCCTGTTCAGCAGCTCTTCAGTCTCCCAGGGGAAAAAATCACGATACTGCTACCTGAACTGCTACCCCCAAGGTAGGCTGCGCTTAAATATCAAGTGCATCACTGCATACTCCTGCTCGCAAAAGGGCAGAGGAAGAGCAGCTGCTGGACTGAGGAGCCATCTGAAACTACAAACAGGAAAGGCAGAGTTGCCTCTAGCCATTAGCTCCACCAAAAAGCTTTGTTGCCAATAGAAAGAGCCTAACACACTATATTGCCCAGGATATTATTGCTAATATCTTTATCATTAAATAAAATACAAAAAAAAAAAATTAGAATTACATTCTTTTCTGTTAGGAAATGGACCTCAATCTGTTTGTGATTTCTGGCCTAATTTTTGCAATATGCTTAAGAATAAGAGAATCCCAACACATATTAAAACACATGTACAACACACAGAGCAATCAACATGAATGCCTTTGTTATTATATGTTGACTACCACATGGTCCTAGCTTGATCCTCAAAACTCTTGGGTCTAAAGCAGGATCTAAGACAGAGGCAGTCTAAGATGCAGTCTAAGAGCAGAGTGCTTCAAAGGCCCTGATTTTTATGTCCATTTACAAAGCATCCTATGGACTTACAGTTATCTGCTTTTCTAAGAAATTTGAAAATTGATTTACAGATTTTCTAAAAGAGTTTCTTCATGATTTTTGCTTAAAAAAGAGCAATTCTATGTTTCTTTGGAATACAAGCACAGAATTATCAGAATAAACGTAGCTTTGTGAGCTTTAGTAGTAGAGATATTAGAAAAGTGAACTTCTAAACTAAAGTCTCTCAACAAGCTGTTTTGCATAATATGTTAAAATGAAACATTTTATTAACCTTTTAGGTGTATTTAATTTTTCTTTAAGTGTCTGAGCAATTGCAAGTTTACACATTTAACTCCGAGTTTTTACACAGATAAGTGACAACTGATAGGTCCCAACATATTCAATTAAATATATACATTAATAAAATACAAAGAAATTATAAAGTTCATGGAATTTCTTTCACAGAATTTATTATATTTTCACCTTTATAAAAATCAAAATTTAAAAAATACACATGGACTGTTCAGTGCACAGTTAGGCTAAGGTTGATTAGCTATCATCCTCTCCATAGACAATCCCCCATTGTTTTTTAGATATTCATTCATTTTGACATATCAGAACGCTTTTGATGACCCGGTGATTACTGGCCAACAAAGCAGGGAACACAGAGAGGGCCAGGGCATGCTTGTCCTAAACCAGGACTCAGCCAGGAGAAACCACCACAACTGCAGAAACAGGATACAGGAGCCCTGGCAGAACCTGGGTACTGAGATCTGATGACACTGGAAGAGTAAGCATAACATCTCCCAACAGCTGCCTAAAAGCATGGGACTAATGGCCTGATTTTCCAAGAAGAATATTCATTCGTGACTTAACGGTATGCAGGTGGCCAGGGACATCTCACTCTTGTAGCACCAGCAAGCAGTTCTGGGGATATGTCCTTCCTAAGGCCTCTTGCTGCTCTGAGCACAGCTGTTACTGAGACAAAAACACTGGTCACTGCTTTTGCTCAGGCAAGAGCAGGACTTGCTGAGGAAATTTTAAATCCCTCATTCATGCAAATCTGTAAAATGAATTGTGCCAGAGCAATAAAGTCCCAAGCCAAGTAGTATCATATAAGAAAGAAAATCCTTCATAAAATGAATGCCTCCTAATAGCTACTTAGAGATAGAAGGAAAAGAAATGATTTCCTAGTTTTATACCTGCCAATATCTCCTTTAGAACAAAGGAAGAAAAAAACACATTTCTAATGCATGACCCCACTCTTTTCTGGTAACTATCTGCAAGATAAAAGGGTGGCTCAGTTGTGTCCTGGTTTCGGCTGGGATTTGAGCTAAAAAAGATTTGATGCCTTATTGCTTTTCTTTTCTGATACCGTCCTTTACTCAGACAACCGTTTGCCTGTTCATCTGTCAAGGGAATTCAAATGAGAACATTCAGTCCCTTTATTTTATTCCAACACCTTCATAACAATACATGTGAATCATAGCCCACATTACACTGCAGCACGTCAACTCTGAGTCCAGTGTTTTCTCTTCCTTTTCACTGTGAGTCTACAACGAAGTATTTTTCAAGTGCTGTCATCTCACAGACTAATATATACCAGACAGTTGCTTTGTTTCCATTTCTTTGACTCTTCAGACTTTTTCTATACCTCCTTTTGAAGTATTTTATCAGAAGTATCGTTGCATAACATTAAAAGTCAACATATCCAGGTTATTTCTGAATCATAGTCTATTCTAGTCAGCACAAAAATTTCTAACAATGTGAATGCATTTGGGGTCCAGCACTCACTACTTGTGGCAATTGAGTTCTACAAAGTAGCATAAAATCATAAACTCAGAAAACTCATAGGTTTTGCAGTCCATTATGACTTTCTTGCTGATCTCCATCTGTTCCAAAGATGAATGAATACTCTTCTTTCAAGCACTCCTCTTTATCAGCATAATATTTTTCTTTTCCCTATCAGGTTTTATCTTGGATTTCTTCAGAGACATGATTCTTTTTGGTTAAGAAAAGTAGAGAGGAAGAACTCCTGGCCCAAAGCTTGCCTGCTGTTTGCTTGCTTTTTCCCCAAGCTAAGCATCTGGTCAATAAAAAATAAACTAGAAAATAAAAAATTTGACTGTGTCGCCACCTTCAATGTCACAACTACTGTGGTGACACTTTAAAGCAGCTGCAGATGACAGCCTCTTATGGAGCAGCTTTACTGCCTGCAGCCCTTGTGGCAGAACAAAAAAGGCTCAGGTGCTCCAATCCAATAGGTTTTATCAGATCAGGTGGAGCACCATGCCAGTGCAGTTATTGCAAACCCCAGACTGCTGCAATCATCAAGCCCTGCTGGACACATACTGGCAACCTGCAGACTACTTTAGAGCTCCACCGTTTCTCTCTTAGCAGGACTACTAGTCCAGGCAGTGCAAGAGCACAGGTAGTGCTGCACACACCAGCTCAGACCCAGCCTGATGGGTGCTGAGCCAGGCCCAATAAGCCCAGCCAGACCTGCACTGGCTGCATGTAGAGCCACTTGGATGTGTCTGCATCACACTGCCCAGTCCCTGTGAGATGGGGCATTGCCCAGAGTTGGTGAGATGCCTGCAGCCCAGCAGAGTAGGTTCATGCTGAAAATACACAAGTGCTGGCACTTTTCTGCAAGTCTGTCTTGTAGAGGTCACATCTCTCATGGGACTTCCATTCTGACAGTAGAAAACAGGACATGAATAACACAGCATGCCTGCAGGAAGAGGCACAGGTTCTGCATTCTCCAGAGCCTCTGAGCTCATCTATCATGTATTTTAAGATGTTCTTTGGGAGAGGATCCGAAAAAGATGATTACAGATCAAAGATAAGAACATAGTCCATAGGCAAGTGGTTCCAAAAAGAGGATGATCTTGTTAGTTGTTCTATTTCATGCCAGCTGCACATAAAACAGACCTTCTCAGTTCTCCACCCACAATTAGTAAAAGGTACACCTATACTAAAAAGTATGTCACAAACCTGAATTTCAAAGTGCTCAACAGAAGGCACATAGCTTTGTTCCTGTCTCACTGCTGCCTAAATTAAAATAAAATAGCTTGTTCAGCATGGGAAAAAAAAAAAAAAAAGATGAGTGGCAGAGAAAGGAGTTTTTTCTGACGCAGAATGAAATGCTCCATCCACTGAACCATGCTGTATGCATCAGCTTGCTTTATTTCAGATACACTTGACCACTCAACTGTTTCTGGTTTGTCATTTCCTTAGGAGGCAGAGAGAAACAGAAATGAAGGAAAAAGCAAACAACTGAGGGATGAAACATGCACTAGCAATATAAAAACCAGGTTGAACTGTGCTCTGAGCAGAAGGGTTAATTTGGGAAAGGAAACAAAGATCTTATCTGCAGTCAAAGACTGGAGCCATGTGGAAGCAGACATCAGTCCTAGGCAAACATGATGAATGTAATAGAAGCTGTTTACCTGCTACAGCTCTAGCTATTCACAGAGTACATTAGCCTGGCTAAAGCTCAGGGCTCATGCCATTTACTTGCTTTCAGATCCAGAAAGAACAATATATCCTGTAGAGATTAAGAAAAAAGCACATCACATAACGTCTCAGTGTTAATTGTTAACAAAAGCCATCAATCTGTGCTGTCCTGATAAAGAGTGACTGGCATTTCCTGCCATCCCAACACTTCTATGTCAATGGAGAAATCTGACAAGCAAGTGTTCCTGGGCTCCTAGAAGCATTCATTCAAACATACGTAAGTATATCTTTAGAGCAGACACCCCTGCTTTTTCTGCCTGAATAGATGAATAATAGGAGTTGTCCACAAAGATAACAGGAATATATGACCAACTCTAAATTTGCCAAGTGTTTTCACCATGGTAGCTATCTAAATTTATTCTAAGTTTCAGTAGTATCTTAATCTTTCAAGTCACAATTAATTTGATATCCTTATTCATTAACTGAAACAAGGGGTGAAAGCATTTCTTTGAAAAAACACAACTCAGATAGTAGCAATAAATGACAGTCTTTGTAAATTTTTCATGCCCAGATCTCATGACTTATTTAAAAGGAAAAAAAAAGAAGACTAAAGCGGCTTGTGAAATCCAAATAAGTCAAGAGGGATACTGCAGAGGTTGTGAACATTTTGGTTGTTGGTGACTCTAAGAGAGGGAATGAGAAGAAAAGAAAATTCTTCATATTAAAATATATTGCCCAAGTGAAAATGAAACACATTGCTGAATTTATTCTACTGGTTTTGATGGTTTTGAAGCTCTTTAGAACCTTTATCTTCACAAAGAATTTTGAAATGTTTTGGGTTTGGTCCAGTTCAGAACGTCATATAAGCAAATTTTAGTTGTCTATTAAGACTTTTTTTTTTCCTAGATCAATGAACACTAAAGTAAAAAGCCCCAAACAAAGGTGATAAGTAGAAGTTGAAGAACACATCAGCAGAAAACAGGGAGAAATATATAATTAACAGAATGAACATAATTTCAGGTATTTTTAATGGGACTTGTATACTTTACTGTAGGCTCATGTTCAAGCTACTTTCCATAGTTGTGATTATTTTCAAGGAAAGATAAAAAAGAAGAGGCTTGACCAGGCTTTTGGCAAAGCATGCGTATAACTTTGGATTTACCAGGAAGCTGCTTTGCACCCGTTACACTTTCTATGAACTTGACATGCAACAACTGCACTGACCTCACCCACATATGCAGTACACATAGCTGAAGTCTGACCTAGAAGCCTACCTGCTCTAAGGGTCATAGTAGCTACTAGATTTTTCCTTTGTCCTAGCAATGTCAAGGTGCCAATCCTTATTCATACATTTTTCTTACCGTCGCTCTGTTAATGCACAAAAATCTTATAATTTCTTTAATGATACCTAAAACATTTTCTTGATAATACATTAAAACATGAAAACATGTCAGCTATACCATAATTTAGACATACTCTAACCTCAAGAATTATAAAACCAGTACATTCATCAAAAGTAATTTTGGCAGCCAGATAACTTAAATTATACAATGTAATGTAAGTTCTTGGATGCTTAAGATTGGCAAATCCAAGATAGAGTTGGAAACCAGAACTTATTCACCTACAGAGTTATTTTTAAATGGACTACAGGATGTCATAAACTACCTTTAGCTTTCTGTAGTAGACAAGCAATGCACTGACCCAACCAAAGAACACAAAAGCAGAAAAAAATATGAATCTTCTGAAATGGAAATAGAATATTTATATCAGCTGATTATTCCAGGCACACTCACTTCATTTGGAGCAACATTTTTTTCTCTCTCTAACTCCTAGGAAAGTGTTTATTCTCTACCAACCAGCACATATGGCACTATATAACACAGTTGCCTTAGCTCATGAAAACAAGTTTCATTGTAGATGCTCTGCCAAAGGCTGTAAAACCTGGCCTTCAGAGCATTTAGACACATCACAGGTGACACACTTGGCTCTGAAAAGGGGAAAATGACATTTGTTCAACACTAGCATTTTATGCCAACTGCTTCATTCACAAGCATTTTCTACCAGAAAGCCTGAAAGGCATTTTTGTCCCACTGGGGCCGCAGCATTGGAAAATGGAATAAAACAGAAAAAAAATATTTCTTTTAAAACTAAGAACCTTGGCTAAACCAGAGTGTGCACTGCTAGGCACAGGCACAGGGCATATCTGAAGGATGGAAAATGACAGTAAAAAAAACTCAGCTGGATAGCTTCATGTTCATTTCTCCTATTCCCATTTGAAAGAGGTCAGTCACAGAAATGACAGTGCTGAGAAGTTTCTAACAGGTTTGAAGTCTTGAGCTAAAATTCACCCCACACAGGAACACGTGCCGTTTGACAGCAACCTGGAGAAAAATAATCCACCAGCTTTCCCAACATTTCTGACACTGTCATAGGTGCAAATTTTCAAACTCATGACTTAGAAAAACAACATGATTATCAGCAGGGAGACTGCTTGCCAGTTAATGGTAAAGCAGAAGACAAGCCTTGCATGGCAGGGAGCAGCAGGATGGTGGCCAAAGGGTCCTGGGAAGGTGACTGCTCATTCCTGACCTCTCAAGCAATGGAGAATCAGAGAACACCGCTTTTACAGGTCTTCTCGCCAGCAGAACTCAGACTGCAAATAGCAACTCTTTTCTATCCCCTGTTTCAGCATCATGTAGCACCAGTCACCTCTGCAGTACATCCCCTAGGTGGTCATTCAAACCACAGTTCTGACCTGGCTGAAGGGATGCCTAGCAGCCCTTGCTCGCCCTTCCTGAGGATAACTCCTGAGTTCCCTGGTAAAGAGAGTATGCAATGCATGTTGCCCAATGGACTGCACCACTCTTACAGATCCCACGGTTTCCTGAGGTCTGGCATTAGGATTTGGTACTCCACCATTGTCTGTCATGGGTAGGAACTGCTATGTTTATATCATGTTCTCGCAAAAAAAAAAAAAAAAAAAGCCATCACATAAAGGTGGCTGTAGCTGAAAAAAGGTAGGTTGGATAAGAAAATCTTCACAAAGTTTTGTGGTTCTAAAATGTGCAAGGAAGAAGACACAAGTTGGATTCCCATCATATGTATTATCAGAAGGTGATATTACCAAATCCTTTAAAAAGAAATATCCAGAGAAACTCTCAGGCCTCTGATTAAGTACCTGTAAAGAGTTAAATAACCAGTCTGGGTTTTGTTTGTTTGTTTGATTGATTAAGACTACAGATCCATTGGCTCACTTCCTTATTTTGGCCACAGAGATGGTACAGATGCAATGGGAAAAGTACTTGGTAGGCAACAGAATTGTAGAATTCTTAATTTTCTGAGTTTCTTTAATATAATTTGGAACTCTTTCACTGAAAACAGATCTGGAAACTTCTTATTCTTCTTATGCTGCACTGAAAAAAAAAAAAAATCCCAAAGGGAATTAGAGTGACTGAAAGTTTTTCCCAACATAAATCTCAATTACTCTTGCTTAACCTCAAAAGTAGCCACTACTTCCTTTATGCAAACAGAAATGAGCACAAAGTACAGAAGGAAACTTCATTAAGGGAGACAGACTAGGCTGACCCTAGGGAATATTTTTCTCAATTTCTTTACCTTTATACCTTTATATAAAGGTCATACATCAGGTTAAAGACAGTTGTACCTATCAATTTCCATTGGCTTGGAAACAGGGAGTAGTACTGGCAACACAAATTGAGCATCATCAAAATGAGAGAGTTCCAGCAGAGCAGAATGTACAGTGGCTTTAAGAAAAAGAAAAAACACAAGACCATTTATTCATATAGTCTAACTCAGAGTGCAA
>VXAA01006002.1:247461-261703 GCA_013399115.1 Anseranas semipalmata
GTTTTATATATGTATATATATATATATATATATATATACACAGACTAGTAACATGGCTTTGATTTTTTCTTGGGTTATCCAAACATGTAGGAAGCTACCCTTTAGAAGCTTATTTATTTATTTATTTGTTATTTTGAGGAATTATACTCATCTTTGAATATTTCTGTCTTTTAACCTATTAAATTTGAAAGGTCTCTTCATGACCAGAGGAAACCAAGCTCTTCTGTAAGAGGATTTTTCAGCATCAAAAGAAGCGTGGCCAGCAGGCTGAGGGAGGTGATTGTCCCCCTCTACTCTGCTCTCATGAGCCCTCACCTGGAGCACTGCATTCAGCTCTGGGGCCCCCAGTATAAGAAGGACACGGACCTGTTGGAGTGGTTCCAGATGAGGGTCACGAGGATGATCAGAGGGCTGGAGCACCTCTCCTGTGAAGCAAGGCTGAGGGATTGTTCAGCCTGGAGAAGAGAAGGCTCTGGGGAGACCTTATAGCGGCCTTCCAGTACCTAAAGGGGGCTTATAAGAAAGATGGAGAGAGACTTTTTACAAGAGCATGTGATAAGACGAGGGGGAATGCCTTTAAACTAAAAGAGGGTAGACTTAGATTAGATATAAGGAAGAAATTCTTTACTCAGAGGCACTGGAACAAGCTGCCCAGAGAAGTTATTGATGCCCAGTCCCTGGAAGTGTTCAGGGCCTGGCTGGATGGGGCTTTGAGCAACCTGGTCTACTGGGAGGTGTCCCTGCCCATGGCAGGGGGTTGGAGCCAGATGATCTTTAAGGTCCCTTCCAACCCAAACCATTCTATGATTCTAAACTTCTATAAATACAGAATCTTTGAGAAGACAAATGCTAAGGATTCCTCTGCTCTGACTTTTAGGGAACACTTCACAGTTCAATACCACATTAGGGATGTGTGGGCTACCTTCTCAAGCAAAGTGTTTTCTACAGGCATGGCACAGAGTGACACAGGGATATACTGTGTACAATTCAAGAAGAAATGCAACTTCATCAGCAAGGTCTTGTACCTGTGTTAAATACAGTCAAAATCCTGACAGGTGGAATTGGAGTTTTGTTTATGACCATCACATACTTGTATTTGATACGGATGACCTTTCCTATCAACATCTGCTACAGAGAAAAAGGATTAACCTAATTAAAGCACCAGCCAAGGACCTGGAAAGATGCATTCAAGTCTCCTCAGCTGGGATAGATTTGTTGTGGGACTTTGCCAACAGCAAAGTCTCTTTACTTAAGATTGCCATTTATAGAAAGTTGAAAGTAGCTTTTCATTTCTTCCAGGGATTTTGTACACATAAATATGTGGTACTTACAAGTGCCATGTAAGAATGTAAAATAGAATCTGAACAACAGCCTCAAGAAGATGAGTGTGATACTCATTCTTTTAAAGCAAGGATATTAAATCAGTCAAGCAGAAGTATATATCATTAAACTATTCCTCTTTCCAAGGTTGTAAGTAAGATCATTCCCTTGAAGGTGACTTATCAGGAACACATGCATTCTCTGTAAGTTACTGATTTCTATTTGCAGTTTGTTGAATATTACTGATAATAGAAACAAGGCATTTATGCCTCAAAATGTGGTATTTTCAACAGCTGCCCACAGAATCACATACCTGCCAAATTTTCCCATTGTGCACCAAGATGAAAAAAAGGTAAGAGGAATGGAATTTCTCTTCCCTAATGTTACAGCACAGACATTTAAATCTGAGCTAGCCACCCAAAGCTTCGTTTAGAGTCCATGGTGTGACTGCATGCCTTCTAGTATGCAATTCATCTCATCCTGAAGCAGACAACCAGAAATAGGCCAGAATTACTGCCTCAGAGCATTTTTACTTCTTCCAACTGGAAGGCAGCCAGCATAAGAAGCTTACCTGAAAAGGTCTATACAGTGCCCTACCATGTATCAACTTTGTTTTGTTGTTTTGGGTAGGACTTCTTTACCTCATTTTTCTTGTATGTGTTTAGAAAGTCTTGTAGCATAATTTAACATAACAGTTTTCTAAAACATAACATGCTTAGAAAGAATATTAAATGTAGATTATACCTGTTGTGGTTTAACCCAGCAGGCAGCTAAGCACCACACAGCCATGTGCTTAGTCCCCCACAGTGGGATGGGAGAGAGAAGCAGAAAAAGGCAAAACTCATGGGTTGAGATAAAGACAGTTTAACAGACAGAAAAGGAAGGAATAATAATAATAATAATAATAATAATAATAATAATATAAAAGAATATACAAGACAACACAATTGCTCACCACCTACTGACCATTGCCCAGCCAGTCCCTGAGCAGTGGTGGCCTTCCCAGACAGCTCCCCACAGTTTTATTGTTCAGCATGACACCCTATGGTATGGGACATCCCTGTGGCCAGTCTGGGCCAGCTGTCCTGGCTGTGTCCCCTCCCAGCTCCTGGTGCACCCCCAGCCTCCTCGCTGGCAGGGCAGCACGAGGAGCTGAAATGTCCTTGACTCTGTGTAAGCACTGCTCTGCAACAACTCAAATATCGGTGTGCTATCAGCATTATTCTCATCCTAAATCCAAAACACAGCACCATACCAGCTCCTAGGAAGAAAATTAGCTCTATCCCAGCTGAAACCAGGACAACACCTTTTACTTTCTATGAAATGAATATTTGTTATGCAGACTAATTGTACTGAAATTTTCTGGAGCTTGAGTTTGTCATACATATCTAGGTAGAATTATAGAAAAATTTAAAGACATGCTGGTCTTTCTCCTTCTTCTGAAGCAATAAATGTTCTTGTTTCCACAAAAATGCAATGTTTCCTGCAGCCAGGCTGTACAAGCTACTGGATAAGAAAAGAATATCTGGCATCCTAAAATTATATTCTTATTGACAAACTCCCTTTTTTCAAGTTCTTAAAAAAAATACGTACATATAGTGTATGACTGCTCTTCACAGGGCTTATATATGTGTATACCTCTTGGTGTGATGAGAGGCTCCTCAGCCTGTCTGCAAGGAAAATATTAAAAGCACAGCTGGCCCAGAAGCACAGCACTGAGTATTCAGAGACTCCCTCAGAAATCTCGTAAACAACAAGAAGATATCTACAAAAGAATAAAGCTCTGTCAATAGTAATTAGGAGTAAGTTACATTCTGGTAACTTAAGAAAAAATCACACACATATTTTGCTCCTGAATATTGGGATTTAAGAAAGCATTTGTGTCTTAAACAGAGAACAGTTTCCAGAAGTCTTGATGAATTTTGCTAATTTACCTTCAGTGATCAATAACATGTTTTCAGTAGAGGCACCTTGGGAAGACCTACTTAATTAGCAATCACATTCACCAGAAATACCCTCTTATTAGTAGTTACTTTATAAACAATTATTTCTGAAATGAAAGACATGAGTAAAATTATCTTTAAACCGTTGCCATTAATATGCCAAAGAGGACCTTAAAATGAACTGAAGAGGAAAGATATCACATGTTTTTATGGCTTTTTCACACAGTGCTAATGGAAGAAAACTGAATTTTAGTTACAGAACAATAGTACATAGCTGTTTGTTGTTTTTATGGTCTTTTAAAGGATGAAAAAAAAATCCTCAAAATGATGTTTTTAATCCATATCAGAATAAAAAGGACAAAAGGGAAGAAGTCAGATTTTTTCCCTGTTAAATGTTCAAATTCTTTTCCTTTTATAGACAAAGCTGTTTGTATATCCAAGAAAACTTAAGAAGTTGTGAGTTTCCAATAAAAAGCTATCCAACTTCCACAAGGTATGGGCTGTATTAAAAAGGCCATTATCACTTATTTTTAATAGCCAGATAGAAACAGATGTATTTTATCGAGGCTGCATTAGTAGGGGAGGTCCTGACACGTGCCTGACACCCCAGGCAGTGGAACCACAGAGCATCTGGAGATCATTTCCAATGCACCTTAGATGTGCTCTCTGCTGCTTGTTGTACTGCGTGTCCCTGTCAAGGTGTTGGCAGCAGGGGGGTCTATAGGGTGACCATGGGCTGTCCTATGCCAGGCACAGCTGGTTCCAAACAGCTCCACAATGCACCCACCACAGCATACAGCTGAACCCATCAGCCACATGCATGGCACCTCCAGGAAAACATAGTAAAGAAAGGGCAAAATGCTGCACAAGCAGAGGAGTAAAGGGAAAAAAAATGTGATGACCAGCCATGCAAGCACCAAGGTCAGAGAAGGATGGGGAGGAGGTGCTCCAGACACTGGAGCAGATATCGCCCTGCAGTCTGTGGAGGAGATCACACTGAAGCAGTGAAAAAATGTGAGGAGGAAGGAGCAACAGAGAAGAAAGGTTATGGACTGGCCCAAGCCCCCTTTACCTACCTGCCACTGCACCACTTGTAGTGGGGAGGAGTTTGGAGTGAAGGATTAAAACTGAGCCTGTGAGAAGGTGAAGGAAAGGTTTTCTTTTAATGTCTATCCTCCTATTTACCACTACCTAATTAGCAACTATATTTTTATTTTTATTGGCAATAAATTAAGGTAATTTTCCCCAGGTTGAGTCTGTTCTGCCTGTGACAGTAGTTGGTAAGCAATCCCTGTCTTTATCACAACCCGGGAGCTTGCTCATTCTGTTTCAACCTGTTTCTCTCCCCTTGTCCTGCTGAGGGAGGAAAGTGAGAGAACGGCTTGGTGGGTGCTTGGCTGCTAGCTAAGGTTAACCCACCACGTTTCTGTTCTTCTGGCTAAACACTGGTTGGTACAACACAGAAATTTCAGTCTGTTAATAAAATTTTGACCATCAACATTCATTAATTTAGGATTTAGTCCTTCCAGTCCTCACTAATATGAGTGTTATTATCCACTGAAGTACACAGAGTGTGATAAGATAACATACAGTATTTTGAAAAAGTCCTTAATATCCAACACAGAGGGTGAGAGGTAAAACAGAGGCTTTATGCTCACACAAAACCTGCAGCCAGGCCTCAGTTTAAGGAAAAGTAATCTCAAAGGTGCTTTTTAGAAATGGATATCTTTTTATGAACACAGCAATCAGGTCCAGTATTTCACAAGAATTTAGTCTCACATGCAGGCACACACACACTTGTTTTCTAATTTCTTTCTCCTCTTGACAGAGCTGTGTAATAAATTAGAAAGGGTAACAGGCAGAATTACCACGCAGGAGAGCTGAACTGGAAAAATGCATGATGGTATTTATGTTCATAATTTACATTCAATTTGCAACCTTATTCAGAACTCAGCCCAATAGCCAGTTACAGTCTGTTCTGTGAGTTAGATAAAAGACTTTTATTATTTCTGTTGAACAATCTCTCAGCTTGCTTCTAAATACAATTATTTGTTTTGTTAAAAACTGTTGAAGACTCTGTAGGTAACGAACCATTTGTGACACAATCTGTCCACACAAATAAAGAGAGATGCATGAACAAGAAACTTTTATATCAATTGGTAGAACAGCAGCATCAGTTCTGGCACTTCTCAAGTTTGCAATTATGGTAAAGAATCTGCCCAGAAAAACAAACGCCAAACTAAAACTTAATAAAACTGAAGATGGAAACAAAACAACCAAACAACAACAAAAACAAAAACAAACAAACAAAAAGGATTTCTGGACAATTACAACTAGCTTTCAAAATGCACTTTCATAATTTGTTATCAGGAAAATTGAAATGCTCCTAAACATATACAGTACAATGCCAAATAAATTTTCTGCAATAATTCTTTCAGGCAAACTGGTGAATTGGCATATGAAAAGATGCAATTATGTCAGATATTAAAATATTATCAAAATGAAATTTCTCATGGAACACCATGGCAAGTTTTGATCTCATTTTTTTCTAAAGTGAAACTTTAGTTTGTTTGTTTGTTTGTTTGTTGTTTTTTTGTTTATTTGTTTTTTTTCAAATAGAGTCAAGGTCAGCAAAAATCATACCTGCAGAACATACTACAGACAGGATTTCTCAGGAACACCTGTGTTCCAGAGGCAACACAGAACACACACATCTCAAAGCTCATCTTGAAAGATCTTTGCCATTTTCATTTTATTTTTCTGGGAAGTGAGACTGAAAAGTCTTTTGCCCCAGATGCCTGTAAATCGCAAGCTTCCTGCATATTTCCCCAGCCAAGTCACAGAAGAGGCACGGAGTCGAGGTATTCTGCCTCCTCTGCAGTCGAGGCTAGAAAAAATCTTCATTTCAATTCTCTTAGAGGAAAAAAATGCCAATATTTTCAAACAAAATTTCCATTTCTGCATATCATTCCAGCGGAAATTTCTAAATCAGTTCCACTTTTCATTTCTCACATATGGGAAATAAATCTCCTTTCCATTCTGGCAAGGAGACTCACAAGGTCACCTCAGCCTGCTGCCATCTTTCCACCCAACATGGAAGGGACAGGCACATGGGCTGTAACCCTCATCTTTGCAAAATATTCCTGGTTTTTCAGGGTGTTCTGGTCTCTGAAACTATTCCCTGAACCCCCAGACCATGATTTGCATCATTGGGAATGCACTAGGCCCTTGTTCACAATAAACTATATATTCGACTTTGTGTTCTCTGCCTGCAGATCTCCCTTACCTTCTTGCCCCTTAGTGATTGATCCATGCCTACATTTTTATTCTTCCTGAACTACAGGTCAAGTCATAACTGAAACCATTTCTCTATTGAGAAATGGATTTCTAGAAAAATTATACAGCAAAAAAAACTTTACTTTTCTGCCACCTAGAATATGAGCAGTGATGGGACCTAAATGGGTCTTTGCTATTCATACAATCCATACTTTTTGGTATACATAACATTTTCTCTATATCAGAAAGTGGATCAGCTTCCTTCAGCTGTAATAAAGGAATCAGCAGAGGTCAAGTTGTGAGCATAGTGCAAATGATTATAAATCTACACACATTCCCAATTTCGGCATTTAGTGGAGATCCTTTCTTCCCGAGACAGCCTGAAAGCTGCTCAAAATTGCTGAGATTGAAGATATCCAAAACTTGGAAGAGGAAAAATGGAGAAATGGTTAGAAGAGCAAAACTCCTTCGTTTACTGAGAACTTGTTCTTGCAAATCTTTTTTTTTTGCAAGCTTAAGCAGCAGGCTTAAAGCTAACTCTCAGCTCCTGTTTTACTGCTCAGATGGTGCATGAAGAAAAGCTCAGATACTCTGCATAAAAACAGAATTCAGATAGTCTCCATCTTCCTTCCACTACAGAGCAATATAAAACCTACTCCAAAAGCTGTAATGATCAAATGCAGCAAATAGCCAACAGTCCTAAAGCAGTTTTGCTAAATACACTCTTCAGTGACCAAAAGCTTGCCCTAAAGTTCAGTCCCAAGGGACAACTACACCATACAGCCCTGTAACCTTATCTAGAGAAAACATATTGGATAGTGCATATTCCTGTCTCATGCTCTTATTAAAGGAATGCAAATATAGCTGCAATCTTGCCCTAGAGACCCACTTATTTACATTTTTTCCTCATAGAATCATTTTGACTTATCAGCATGACTGTAAGTTATCTGAAAAGTGAGGCAATATGATGATCTCTTCCTCAAAACTGCTTTCAGAAACTGGCAGAAACCTTGATTTACCTTGTTACTAAGTACCTAGTATACCAACCATAACCAACAATTTATAGCAAAATTCCACATCTGGGGTGATTAAGTTATTTTTCCTCACTTCATCAGCACTTCAGCACACACTTTATCCCAGATCAAATTGAGTGCACTTGCCAAAGGAAAGCTTTTAAACAAACGTTTTCTACGTGTTAGTATGACTTCAAGAATTTATCTATAAAATTTTTATGTTCATGTTATACTTTAAGGTCAAATTAAAACCTTTTCTGTACTAGAGAGATGCATTTTACATCTTTCTCTCCCCACTTATTATTGCCTATCTTTACAAACAAGATCTCATAGATTGACTTCAAAATTGGACTTTATGAAAAAAAATTAATACTGCATTAGGCATTCTTGTGGCTTTTTCAGCCCATTGTTAAAAATTTTAACATTGGTCAAACTTGGAAAAAGTAGTTTAGTTTGGAATGAAGCCAGAAATAATGGTAGTAGATAGTAGAATTTAAATACAGTGCACTCTTCAGACTAAAATGTAAAGGGATTTGATTTCCAGTTAAGACCTATGCTTAATAGGCACACAATTGAATATGAACACAGTCAAGACACAAACATCTCTTTTGCACTTGCCTGACTTAAAATTAAGATTTAGGAGCCTGTTAAACCTGTAGAAGAAAGTTCGACTTGCAGGTTAAAATAGAGAATGAAATACGAACAGGCACAGAAAACAGTCTTGATTTATCTTTTCTCTTCACCTTTTTTTCTACCTATATGTGCCTGCAGCCTTTAACCTGTTCAAGCTCAATTTCTTTAGAGGACGACATTTGGATTCTGCTGGTAATTAGCCCAGGGAAGCAAAGACTAATGACCCCAATTACTGTGGGAGGCACAGCCAAAGGGTTTTAGAAGCTAAAGTTTATCAGAATATGTATGTGGGAGGGTAGTGGGTGCAGGGAGCTAAAATACAAACAGAATAGCTTTCCCTGAGCTGAAGCATCTAAATAGGATTGCAGTATTCTTGTCATGTATTGTAAATTGAAGTTCTTTGGGATAAAAATGTCCTTTGGCACCCAAAATAAATAAAGAAAGAAAAAAGTACTTTTAAGCAATCCAAATGTTCAACATGGGCTGATGATAAGGCAAATTTTTGAGATAAGCATACATTTTAAAAATGGCCATGTGCATTCAAAAGCACCTTTTCATTTTGTGACTGTGTAGCCCTGCAATACAGTATTGCCACCGCTAGTAACAAGCCACATCGCTGTACTGCAGTTGCAAGGCTTCTGGACTGCTACAGCTGAGCTTTTCTCGACCTGCTTGCAGCTTTTTTTACTTGGTTTAGCCGTGACAGCAATCACTCTCCTGCTGACCTGGTGTCTATAGCTAGACGTGGTGTCTATAGCATGTTTTACTCATGTTTATCTTTGTGGTACAACCGTGGCTTTGTATCGATGGCAGTGACGAGCAGCTCTTCTTGGCAGGGTGAGGTATTTAGGACCCTAACACAGCGCCGTAGCGCAGACAAACACCGGCCCGCTACGAGAGCAGAGGCCCCGAGAGCAGGGGCCCAGGAGGCAGCGCAGAGGAGCGGGGTGCTGAGAGGTGGGGCCCACGCACAGCACTGGAGACCCCACGGCTGTGCACAGCTCCCCGGCAGTCAGTTCATGAAATGGGGACCTGGAGCTGGACAACACTGGTCCTCGGGGCAACAAAGGGAACACAGAGCTAGAATCTGACATATGCAGGGCATCACGTACAGGGAACTTGGATACAAGGTGCAGCTGCAGAACAATGAAGGAAGAGAAAGATGCAAAAGCACTGTAGCAAACATACAAATGACCCCAAGTGGATCCTGGGAGAGGAAACCAGCAACATGAACATCATATTGCTCCCGGTGGAGGACTCCAGGTGCAGGTGACATGTCATAACACCCCCCTATACCCAACATCAGAGTGAAGCCTCTGACCTTCAGACCCTACAGAGCAGGGGAAGAGTGAGCATAACTGCACGAAAAGTGGTAGAAATTAATTGTGTGTACTACAGTTTTAATTGTATTATTACTATTATTGTATCATTTTCTGTAAAAGTGCTCTGATTGCATTGTTCTTTGCTTTTCTGTAATAATTAGATACAGACTAATGATGAAGCTTGAATTAAGTTAATAAGATTTCCATTATACCTACAAGAAGATCTTGGCATTACAGGTAGACTAATACATAGACAGACAGATGTAGATATATATGTATACATGTGTGTATACAAGGTTGTGCTTCCATCGCCCATAAACAAGATTCTGAACATAACAATATATAGTTTATGAAAACACTGTAAGTGTATTCCTTACTCACAGTTGTTTGCTTCACAACACACCTGATGATAGTTCAAATCAGCCAATTCTTAGCAACATTATGTCTCTGTTGTTGTTGCTCTGTTGGACATCTTGCCTTTCTGACCATCCAAAATGGGTACCTCCTGCAAAGAGGTCCAGGAACATAGACTGCAAATGCTGTTTTGTAGGAGAGGGCTTGCAGCAGCTATTCAAGAGACACTCTCTGTCTCTTATAGCTTCCTGCTTAAAGATATCAGAAGAGTTATAACAAAAGTATTAGCAGAAATCATCCACAAAACTTCTTACTAAAGACTGAGAACATGGCTATTTTCAAAAAAAAAAAAAAAAAAAGGAAAACAACACAACAATCTGCTAGTGATATCGTAAAGAAAACCTAGGTATAATGTTACATGAGCTTTTATGGGACTGTAGTCTAGAATACATGCTTTTTACATCACATTATCTATTCAGATTCTCCTAAAACACCTGGGAGCTTTCCTCCCCAAAGTTCAGCCCAGCCACGTGTTTCAGTTTTGAGCACTTCCCCAGGACCTCTCAGTGCCATGTGCAGAGAAAGCAGGTGCCAGCCTTGAGTGGGCACTTCTTAGTCCCACGGCACACACAAAATTTGCTCTGTACAAAAGGTCACTCCAAGCCTGGGGGAATTGTGAGCTCTGCAAGTCCTAAACCCATCCATGAGGATCTTTGGAAGTAACATGTAATTCCATTTTAACCCTTCAGTGGGAAAGTTGCAGTTGAGAGATGAGCTCTTTCATGGTCCCCATGCTAGGGCAGGGGGCACACATAGAGGACCAGACCATCTTTCTTCTTCTCTTAATTTCTTTTTATTTTTTTCTGCCAAAATATAGCATTCCTCTGAAGTATTACACTAGTTGCATTGTTTATAATGAGACCTTTCATGTGTGAGAAGTGTACATAGATCATGCACAAGTGTAAGTCACCTCAGCAGCTTTGTACTTCAAAGATGAAAGAAATTGAAGCTATACCTCTGAAACATTTTGATAATACTTTAAATTTGGCAAAGTAGTAATAATCCATTTCAGGACACAAATAAAATACAGATAGACAGTAACCTCTCTGAATTTTGAAGACAGAATTTCTGAAAATATTCCTACAATTTTTGGCTCACTGAACCTGAAGTCTTTTCTGGGATCACATGGACCCCATGCATGTTTAGTTTTGTATTTACATGTGTGTTCAGTCTGAACAATTCTGCTGATCATCACTACATAGAGATAGCCAAAGCTATCAACAAAGGAAAAAAAAAAAAAAAACACCACCCATCCTATTCCTGATCCTGAATTAACATCTTCAGGAACTAAAGCATTGCAAGTAAGCAAAGCAGCTGTGCTAAATATTGTACGTATGCAAGATCAACACAAGAAGGAAAAAAAAATCTTATATTTAATTTATTCTTCTGCATTGGATTGGATTGAATTCACATTAACAAATACACTTAAGAATCTACATATGCAGAAGTAAGAAAGTTAGCTAATGCATTCCTAGGGGTGCATGTTCTTCCTAATCTCTCCAGTTTCTCCTCTGACACAGCCCCTTGGCCAATACTGTAAAGGCTTCATCGCTTCATGCAGCTGAACAGCTCATTAGTACCGTAGTTGATAGCGCTGCATAAGGCAGCACACATACTGTGTCAGAGCAGAAGATAAGAAAGAAAATGAAAGTAGTAATTTTCTTTTGCTCAGGCTTTTTCCCCGCTTTGATGTGATTTGTTAGAATGCACCGAGTAATTTGCCTGCATTCTTTTTTTCCCAGTCAAGTTCCAGCAGTACTTTAAGGGCGCCCCAGGGTGCCTGTCACTACCTGACATCTGTTACCATTGAAGGCCATCAGCCAGGTTTGCACGTCGAAAACAAATTCTCAGTGGGTTCTGCAATTTCTCTGTGCTGTTGCTGTGCAGCAAAGTCGTATCTATTGATCACTGGCTGGAACTGCAGCAGGTCAGCAATTACTGCTGACGGGAACTCTCCTGCGCCTCCGTGCAGCAGCGTGCATTTATGTAGCTCTAAAGGAGCAGGTGGAGGGGAGGGTACTGGGGTATATGGGACAAGGAAAGGCTCGGCCCCTGAGAAGTGCTTTTGCAAACAAAGAAACTTTAAAGCACTTAAATTTATGAAAATAAAACCACATTATATAATACAAAGCATCCATCTGGCATGGAAAAGCAAAAAAAAGGTCATGAAAATTGAGACTTATACAAGATTAAATTATATATATCTACATTAAGAAACCAGGGATGATAATGAATCATTCCTAAACTCTCTCAATACTCCATTATACACCTGATGCTTCAAATACAAACACACATGCAAGGAATTAAAGAAGTACTAATGTCTTCTGAGAAGTACTAAAATAATTTCTGCTTGGAAGTGAAGCTGTTTTACATATTATTTCTTCCCCTCCCTTTTATAACATCATAAGATTTTGCAACTATCACCAATTCAATTCCACACTATAGTCAAAAATTACCATGCTAGGTAGGTAGGAGAATTTTAAGTGATGGCACTCTTTTAAATGCTGCACGGATTCAGACACTTTTTTGAGAGAGAGAGAAAAAAGAAATAGAGAGCATACAATTTAAGCCAGAAATTTGGCAATAATGTGGAATAACACATGTTGCTTTGTATCGGAGAAGGTAATATATAAATGTCAAACCAATCTTACAGACCAGAGCCGTGGTATTAGGGCAATTAGATTTCCAAAATGAAGATCTGGTTTCAGCCTTGGGGGCTAAGACAGAGCATGGAATGAATGCAATATGTGCCACTTCCCTGTCAGGCCTGCTGGACACTGAGCAGATCTGATTTCGATCTATTCCCTCACTCTGGAAAGAAACAAACTGCTTAAAGTGTGCCCTCTACAAACCGTGCCTAACGCACAGCTGCCAGAAACAGGACCAGGAAGTCTGTCCTCGAGTTCCCTGGGCCAGCTCAGCGCTGTGCTTCTAGCCGAGGTGACCAAGGCCTCCATTTCCCCCTCGAGCCCCTGCTGCTGGCGAGCCAGCTCTTCTCCTGCCAGGCTGCACGGCCACTGGGGCAGGAGGTCCAGAGGGGCTTGAGCTCCCTCATCTTCCTCCATCCCCGCATCTCCAGTCTTCCAAATAAATCTAAACTCACAAAAAAGTGCAAGTCCTCCGCTCCCTGAGCAGTGAAGATACTATGAAGCAGCCCATAACCGGTACATTTGGTCAGCAGGTATGAATAAGCCCTGCCTCAGTCCTACAAGCCGCTCACGAACAGAACAGAGATAGTCTGCTGCATCCCCGTTTTCACCAGCTCTGCTCCCAGTTTTGATGTGTTAATGAAACTAAAGAGCAAACATACACAGACCGACAGACCTTCTTCTGCAAACAGAAAACTCCCTTCACCTGGAGAAAAGAGACTTTGCTGCTCTTACAATGACACCTTAACGATGCATTTGCTTTATGGCACCTCAGCAGAGAGCAGGGATGGGGGAAACACAGCATACAGGAGTTCAGCACTGCTTTTTCCATCAAAAAGCAAGAAAATATTAAACAGAAATATACATAAATAGGAAAAAAAAAACTTATTTGTTTTAAATCGTAGCAGACAGTTTTAAACTTGGAGGCTGCACTAGAAATATCAGAAATGCCTAGAAAATAACAGAAATAACTGATAAAATCAAATCAAATTTATGAAAGTGCAAGCAAGAGCCATTTGAATTATCCCCACCAGTATGACTTAGGCAAAAGGGCTATAGCATTTCTAATAGCACCTCTTTCCACTAATTGCAATGACACCACACAGAATTAAACCATGCCCACACTCCGGCTGTTTTCAGTTAAAGAACATGATTTCAAACTTGTAATAAGGAAGAAAGAGAGTGAATTTAAGCTGGACAAATGAAGTAGAATGAAGAGTTTTGTGGCTTCAGTCATACCTGAACAAACAGCTGGTAATAACTATAATACTGAAGATGCTCTCTTTTGGAACAGTAACAACATGGTGCTTGCTATGCATTGCTTGAAACTTCGAAAGCACAAAAAGCTTTCAAAGCTTTTTTTATCAGGGACGTAGACCTTTTTCTCCTAGATAATGTATCTATTTGTTTCAAATTCAGCAATTCTAGTAGGTATTCATCATTGGATACCTAAAAGCATATTTTCCACATCACTAAAAGCTGTTTTCCCTTCCTGCATTCAAAAGGACACAGCAGAGTGCAAGCTACTTAGGACACAGCCGTAGTGCCAATACACCACCAGCAGCAGTCACAGCAAGTACAGCTGTATGAGCGCAAACCAAGTCAAGTGCAGACACATACAGTTTGTTCTATCAGAAGATAAAGTCCTCAGGCTGTATTTTTTTTTTTTTTTT
>VXAA01006002.1:261725-306204 GCA_013399115.1 Anseranas semipalmata
TTTTTTTTTTTTTTTTTACTCCTGACTTTTCTGAAATAAATTTGAAATGTGCAACTACAAACACCTTTGTTTGGGCCTCTGATTATAACCTCGTCATGCCTTTCTGCTTCTAGACCCTAGTTTTTCAAATTGGCTGTCATGTCTCCAGTATCTAAGTGCTTCAGTTTAGCCTAACCTGTTTTTCTCAGCAAAGTTTTATTTTTTAAGCTTTCTCAGAAGGCTTAATTTTTTTCTTTATCAAGCCTTAACTCTGGATGTCAGAGGAATCTACCACTATGGGTTTGTTGCATGTATGTTTATGTTGTTGTCTTCTGAAACCATTACTATCTCTTCAATAAGTTCAGCAAACTCTCAAAATCTTCCATGTTTTCTACTTCTTTCTGAATCTTTTTATCAATCTCACTTCCATGTGGTTATTTTTTTATTTATTTACTTATTTTATCTTATTCAGGATATCTTACTCAAATTTCTCTTGCCCATTTAAATAAAATGAAAACAATCAAATAAGCCTGGATTTACTTACTTACTTACTTACTTATTTATTTATTGAACATCTCCTTCTTTCTTCTTTCATTTAGGTAGTTTCTTACTTCCGTTTTTTCTTTCTTTCTTTCTTTTTTTTTTTTTTGGTACCCAGCAGCTTGATGCATGGCTGGTTCACACAGCCATGTTTCACATATAGCCAATGAGGATCTGGAACAATGAAAGAAAGGCTCCAAATTCTCCTTCCTTTGACGTTATTACATAAAAACATTTAATGTGATTAGTGACACTGAATTTTAAAATGTAATTAACCACATTTTATCAGCTTTTACTTGGAAGATCCTTATAGTGGTATAAACCAAGTTTAGTCACTTCATTAAGAATTTCAAAATATATAAATAAAAATTATGGTTTCATATGATCACATATATTATCCAGATAGAAGCTGCATTTATTTTATTTAGGTATTATTTCCAGACTACCTTTATTTTCTGTCCCCATGCTTTGATTGGTTAAGAGAACTGAGAGGTGATATACATGTAAGCCTTATGCATGGTGTAACAGAACAGCAGATTCTCACAGCCAGCAAGAGCTAAACAGAGACAGAAAAAGAATAAACTAAGTGAATGCTATAAGTGCTCTATTACAATAGGTTCTGTATTGGTACTGAGCAAAGTATCCCACTTAGCACCCTAATGAACAAAAAGAATTTGAAAAATCAAATTCTTATCAGCCAGGTAATCTGCATAATATGCATTTTTAGGTCTCTGCAACACTGCAAAGAACCACCATATAGACTAATGTTAATCCTACTTGAGGCCACGAATGTAATGAGACAATTTAAGTAAGCCAGAGGATAAGCTGTGCTCTTCTGTATGATGTTGAATTTCATGAATAAAAAGGAGCAAGAATTACTATTAGCAGACTTTGTAAAAGTGGCAGTAGAAATACTCCTAAGAAAGGAAAAGCAATTGAAATTATGAGAAGTGCATGCCAGACAGTATATTAAAGCATGTCTGGAGAGAAGCAAAAATTACATTTAAATTAGATAAATGCACTGTACCTTGCTCTTCTGCAGTGCAAATTGCAATGCAGTTCCAAACTGGTCAGATAATTTGAAATAAAAAGAATAGTGGGGTCCATCTCCATATCACTGGCTACATGCAGAGCAGATTTTGCTGAAGTAATCCAATTATTCTTTCTACTATTTAATTTGATAGCATGCTGCCTCCAACTAATTATCAGAAAAGTTGGACAGATGTAATTTCATAGGAATTATGCTGGTGCCAGCAGCTAAGATTCAAATACTGTGTAGGAACCAACAGTGGAACACTTCATTCCTGGATGGTGTTATCCATTGACATGAAACTTCTGCTCAGTGGTCCTCAGGCTCCAGCATTTCCTCTGATGGCTCTTAGTACAGTGATTTAAGACTTTATCTACTCCAGATCCCTGGCAGACATCTGGTTCATTGCCAGAGATGACCAGCAACGCCTCCTCTGTCCCTATTCCCAGACTGACATTTAGGGCAAATGGTCAACAAGGGGCATCTTTGGTCAGTTCAAGCTACTGTAGATCAGTCAATCGGGAATTGTCTATAAAGGACCTGGACCTTTGTTGGCCAAATGTTCTGGAGACAATGTCTGCTGTGGTGGCACATGCAGTGCTTTTCTCTTCTGGACCTTACATTTTAGTAGGATGTGGCATGATAATCATGGCTGCTGTCAACAGATTAAATAAAAAGAGAAAGATGTAAGAGTTCCCCAGAAATTACTAATAATTTTTAAACATCTTTTTTAGTAGTAGGAACATATGTTTATAGAACAAGAATAAGTTATCATATATTTTTATTTAAGATCCAGTATGTCTCTGCTAGTCTCTGGTAAAGATTCCGTTTGACTCAACAGCATACACCTGCATCCTATACTGCCTTTTTTTTGCTCTCTCTCTTGGGAGAATAGGCAGTAAGTTTTAAACACCATCAGGGGTCTGTAGCTCTTCCATAGGGTTATTCAAGAGAATTGATTTCAAAACTAGCTGTTGAGTCTCGGTCCTATCAATTTTTAAAAAAATCAAGTTGAAAGGAAAAGCAATCCTTTCCTCTCCACTAAACGAAAACTTTCTAAGAAATGGACATGAAACGGGACAATTTCTTGCATCATAGAAGCCAAATGTTCTGCCACAGCTCTGAAATGTACCTCCTGTCAAAAGTACAAGAGGTATCTTTTGCTAGGAGTGTGCTATTTTTTTTTTCTTTTGAATTCCTTGTCCATATTCACCCATTCAGTCCAGTAATTCAGCTTCTCCCTGATGGACTGCTATGAACAATTAAGATAATTATTGCTTGCAGTGGTACTTTGATGCAGACCCACAGCCTTTGACTCTTCTCTCTTCAGCCCAAATGACTGATAAATTCTCCTTTCTTACTCTTTTTTTAAAGATCCAGCCCTTTCTTTCTGAAACGCAGTGTTTCTAGTCATAATGAAAGAAATTCGTTTAGTCTTGCCCATTAAGACACAATTTTCCCATGAAAGGAAATTCAAGAAAGTTGAACCTTCAGTATTTAAAGGCTCCTGCTGTTAGATATTTCCCACCATTAGTCTAAATACACAAATTACAGTCTATAGTCATGGCCACTGGAATTACAGACTTCAGTCCAAGAGATCCTCAAGCAAAAAGTGTCGATTTTATTTGGCTTCCATGCTTCTCCCCTACAAAACTGATGGCATAGTCTGTTTTAAGAGTGTGAACCTGCAAAGACTGATCCTGTAACTTGACATGCAAAGGGGCAGATCTGGCCCTCAGGGTTTCATGCACATGCTAAGCAGTCATTTGCACCTTGGTATACATATTTGAGGAGTCTGATATTTGCTGTTCCGAAATCTGCATCGGTCTCTAAAAAGATCATCAAAAAGCTTACAAGTAGTAAATAAAGAGAACAATGGAAAAGCACGCTGCATTTGGCCTTGCTGAAAACCACTGGAAGAAAAGTGGAGCCAGTGAGAAACGATTCCCCACTTCAAATGAAATAAGGCAGTATATTTTGAAAAAAAAGCTCTGAAATACAAGGCACTTTTGCACAGACCAGCACTGATTCAGTAGGCCTTGGGGCTTACTCCTTTACAAAAATCAAAGGAAGAAAACCAGCAGTGTCCTCTGTGTGGGCTTATTTTGCTTTCTCTGTACCTTTCTGTCCCACTTTTCACTGTGTAAACTTTATTTAATCAAGAATTTCCTTCCAGACTTACCCATAAAGGGTAAGACATGAACAAATACAACATAGTAAACATTACAATCCTTACAAATGCCAGTCTATCTGGAGAAATTACATAAATACTGTTGCAATTTCTAGGGGCAAAAATGGAATTTGGAGGCAACTGCTTCCCACTAACTCTACCAGAATTTGCCTGTGGTCTGTAAGCATGCTAGTTATTACCCCAGGCTGTAAGCTTCACTGTTACTCAAAGCTGGAAAGAATTATCAGTCATTAACATGATTACAGTAACATGTACTAATGGGATCTGTACTTACACTAAATTTGGTTTGATCATTTAACATTAAGTGAAAAATGCAAATCTAGGAAAATCTGTATGTTTTTTTTCATTATTATTCAAAAAAGAAAAGGAAAAAGAGAAAGAAAAGGAAGAGGAAGAGGAAGAGGAAGAGGAAGAGGAAGAGGAAGAGGAAGAGGAGGAAAAGAATTATACTGGAAATATTTAACAAGATAGTGACCAATCTGAAAGTTGAAAGCACACCCTTCTGATAGTTTTATATTCCTTTCTTTTTACACTATTGGCAGTCAATTTTTAATATTATTGCTTGTAAACTGTTGAAAAACTTCTACTGATGCTTGCTTTATATGTTCAGAAATCTTGCCTTTAAATGTTAAAAAAAGCTTAAGTAGAATACTAAAAACAAACAAACAAACAAAAAACAACCCGGCCTGTGATTCATTCAAAACTATTATCCAACTCTGCCACTTTATGACTGAATACTTCTCAGAATAACTTCTTTTGTTTTTTGTTGGTCCTCAGAGGGAGGTTTGCCCCATAGCCCTGCTAGTAACACCCTGGTGAATGTCCCCACCAGAACCTGTGCCACCAGCCCCCAGGAGCACATGTGCAGCATCACCAACCCTGGTGCTCCAGCGTGCTTGTGGCCACCGTGACAGCACCAGCAGCCTCCATGGTGCCTTCTGTTCAGTCAATTCCTACAAGAAAACTTTAAGGTAAACCACTTTCCCTCTGTTTTGCAGAGGAAGAGGGGTGCATATATGGTCATTCACTATCTGCTTTAGTGGGTGATGATTACTCAGTCATCAGTGAATGATGGAAAGTACCTGAGAAATGTGAAATAGAAAGTGCTATGGGGTTATAAAATTACAGAGTCATCTAGGTTGGGAAAGACCTTCAAGATCATCAAGTCCAACCGCAACCTGACCTACTGTGTTCAGACACTAAACCATGTCCCGTGGGATCAGAGTGACAGCACAATCAGTGTAGGATTCATCCACAACTGGACCAGAACTATAAAAGAAAACAAATCTAGAAATAGGCAGATGGGATAACCAAACTAGCAATATTTAGAAGCTGCATAACAGCCTGATACATAAAGTTTTCTCCCCTTTCTTACACCAAAAAACATCCTGCCCCCCTCAAAAAGACTATACAAATTATTCAGAAAACATTCATGTTATTTAAATATTCAATGAACCTGTCTTCAACTTTGTAAAAATCATTACCCAGTAATAAAGCCAGTATCAAGAAAAGGACTGATAAAGGAATTTACTTCCTAGTGAACTCCTAACAACATAACATTGATATCCAGGAACTGAGAAGTCTATAGTTTTATAGATCATTACCAGCGAGCATGGTAACTGACAGTTTTTGAATAATGCTCTGAAATAACATTCTTTAAGTAATCTCCAATGAAGTACATAAAACTGAACATAAACTGCACCTCTGTCTATTCTATACAGTAAAATCTGTTCTCGATTTAATTTTGTGGAACACAAACATAGAAAGGGAGTGTGAAATGGCAATAATACTGTCCTACAAGTACAGTTAAATCAGAAAGTTTTGCTAAAATATTTTCCTTTCTCCACTGAAAGCGTTCTATTGTGAAGTCCTGATATTCCTCTGCTATCCATCTCTCCTCACTTATTTTACAAGAGATTTTTCTGGCTACATATTGCAAAAGGAAGTGTGACATTAAATTATTTTCAAAGTGACATTGTTGAGCATGTTGGAAGTATTTTGTGTTCTTCATGAATGACAGGCTGCATGTCCCAAGCATCAGCTGCGTGCAGTTCATTAGTGCTACAACTGCAGCAAATGAAATGACTGTTTTGCAAGGCTCCTCAAAGGGGCAAAAGGCAGTCAGCATTCATGGCTGAGGAAAGGATGAATCCTACAGCCACAAACGTTGTCTTTTTATTTTTTGTAATAGAAAATAAATTGACAGCCAAGGAAAAAAAATATATATATATATATGTATTTCTGAGATACATGGAGACCTTTACAAGGAACTTTTCTAAACAGGGCAAAATGGAAAGCAGAAAATTGTTTGCTGGAAAATGTTCTGGAACAATCCTCTATTTTTTCTTGATTCTTTGCTTTATACCTTGTAGAGTTTTTTTCAGGAAAATCTAACACAGGCTCAAGAGCATCCAATAGCTGGAAAGGATACACAGAGTCACTTTGCATGCAGGAGGTTTGAAGTTTCCTCAAATGTATGCATATATTTAGACTTCATATTTGACTTATTGCCAATTCAGGCAGTTTTTCTATAAATCTAGATGTAAGTAGATGCAGTGGGTTCAGTGCATTACCAGTCGCTCAGTTTCCTCAAACAGCATTAAATCGATGGTTTCCCATATGACTAGATTGTCATGAAGGGAAATTTAACCAGTAAATTAGTCTTGCATGCATCCCAATATTTTGCAGGCATAGATGGGGAAAAACTAGAGCATAAGTCACTTAGGTCTTGTAGTGTAGAATAATTCTGAGGGTTAATCATCCTTATGCTAGAGCATAGGATATTCCTTACCAAAAACTCTTTACAAAGACAGAATATTTTTAAAAGATAGGGGGGAATGCTTTATAACATTCTCTATTAGTTCTCTAAAACCAATTTGCAAAGTTTAAACCTGAATTCATGAATACTTTCAGAACCTCTTGGAATTGAGGTGGAGGAGTGCTGGAGGGGAGACCAAACTTCCCATCTGCCAAATTGTACTGCTGAGGACTACAAAATGGGATGTAAACAGACATATACATATTTTTTAAGCATAAATGTGACTGGTTTCTGCATGCATTTGCCAAAACAACCTGCTTCTCCTAAGATCTATCTGACAACCTCTCCCACAATCCAGGACACTGAACAGTACCAAAGCAAACTTGTGCAGCCATGATACCGTACACCAAAATGCAGATTTAAAGAGTAGGAGCATGCCACTTTTGTTAGCATGTGCCATCGAAAAAGATTGTAATCCAATCACTTGATCTTTCATAAGGATCTCAAACCTGAACATCTGGCACCGCTACTATAAATTTCTCGTGTCTTCTTTGCTTCTCCCTTTAGATTTTGGAGAGTTAAGACACCAGCAACACTTCCTCAGGGAGCCTGTTCCAGTGCTTGAATTTAGAGTATAGAAAGCTGGTTTCTAGCACCTGATGTTGCCATGTCTGGAAACTGTCCAACACAAAATCAGCTTGAACGTGGTCATTGACCAAGTGTAAACTAAAGCCAGTTCAGATCAGCTTGTGACAAGGGCTTGCTCAGCTATTGGGAAATTCATAATTAGACAATTAATACACTAAAACCAACCCTTCCTTAATGGCTGTCAGTGACTGGCAGGTTTGACAAGACACCAGGTGGAGAGGGATGGATGAGGACTGCAGACTTCATTCAGGAAATTAGGTGTTGGATCGGCTGCATGCTTGCAACATTTCTACAACTGCATGCTTTCATAAGCATCTTGCAAAAAACAACAACAACAAATTTTTTTGTCCATACTGAAATGGAGTTTCCAGCTCAAAGAGCAACAAACAACACAAACAAACAAAAGAATAAGCACAGTAGAAAACAGCGTATCATCCAAGACATGAAAAACAAAGCTGCATGTGATCACCATTCCCACTAAGGAGAAATGAACTTCGTTTGATCTGTTAAAATGCACAGGTTAACAGCTGGAATGAGAGCTGCCAAATCTCAAGTAAAACCTTATTTTGTTCTTGACAAAGCAGAAATGATTTCTTCAAAATGGAAAAAATACCTTTTGACCAGCCTTATTCTTTTTAATGTTTGCCTCATTTTTTTCACAGGAATAGGTAAACTCCTTATTTCTTCACCAGCAAAAAATGCCATAAATAGATCAAATATAGATTTAATGCAATTCAAGTGAGAGAAATACATCCCATAATACATGAAAGGAATCTCAAAGTAGAAAAAAATTTAAACAGGTATTTAAAACTTATGTCTGAGAAAGCACCACCTATATTCAAAGGATAACCAAGTACTGCACCTGGTTTTTGACTTTTCTTTAGCTGTTATTTGTATTTTATATACATACTGCTACAATTCACCAGAGAATTGCATAACATATTGATGTGCTCTTAACACAGAGCACTCAGCTGAAACTGTTGAGAAGATGTTAGACTCTTTGTTAGCCAGTCTGTTTGCATCTAAAAAACTACATTTATTACCAGGATTTTTTTAATCTCCCGATATTATGACCCATTTCAAAAAGTAAAAGATTTTGTATTTTCCACCCTTCAGGCTGGTAAAGGAATTCATGCTTTTTGAAGGACTTTAATGCATGTCACATACCTGTATAACCAGGTTAACACTGAAGATACAGGATAAGAGTTCAAGCAGATGCAGTTCTGCATTTAGCTTACTAGGCTTATGTTTAAACAGCCCTAGTTCTGTGCGCTTTGACAGAATAAGGTTATAGATTAAATTAATAAATAAAGTAAACAGGGCCAATTAAGTGCACAGAAGCCTTTCCCTGGTGTGCTTGTGGATACATTTGCAGCACTGGGCAATTTTTTCTTATGTTAAGTAAGCATATCTGTTACAGAGCAGAGCTCTTTTATCACTTGAATCTTTTTTCAAGTCACAGGCTTGAAAAATGGTACACTTCAGGAGTTCAAGGTATTGCTTATAATATATCACAAACCTTTGTTACCATTAAATTAATTTAAATACTTTAAAATAATCCAGAGGTTTTAATTTATCTTCGAGGCATATTCCACCTTGCATGCAGCACGTGGTCTTAATTCTCTTTTAAGATCCCATATGAGTACTGTGCAAAACACTCATTAATTATACAGCACCAACGACAAAGAAAACTACTAAGATAAAACTATGCTCCTTCTTGTGAAAGGTATGCAACAATGAAGATTATTAGACACCACACCACAGGAATGGCAGATTACCCATAGGCAGCAGCATGGTGGGACTGGTGACTATTCAAATAATATAACTTTTGAAAAAAAATCTCACATGTAAATTATCCACGGCATACAAGAAATTGCACTTGGACAGTGATGGCCATAAACAGTATTTTGGCAATAAAAAAATTAAATAAGCCAAAATTGCAAAGGGGCATTTCTACAGGCTTTAATACAGCATTTATAAAGTCTTTGCAGTGTTACTCCATCCCTTCTTCTGCATGGTTCCACATTTCTTTTGCCTGCAGGCAGCATCTCACCAGGTCCCTGGCTCTGACTGGGCAAGCCATGCTGTTCAGGAAACAGGCAACATTTATGTAGGATCTCATTGTCTTTTACAAAAGAGGCTCCCGCATGGAGAGAATATGAATAATCATGAATAATCATTCAGTGAACAAGTGCAAACAACAATAGCAATGTTTTTTATACTACTGCTGTAATTCATCATTTAATTCCAATATAATACACAGATCCTTTAACTTTTCAACTAAAGCCTCCAGCATTCAGCTGTAGGTAGGTGCTGTGACTGTAAATTGCTCTTTTCTTCTCTAGGAGAAATAAATGGGGGAGCTACGGTGAAATTTTCATTGACCCGAGCTTCAGGAAAGAGAATTTGAAGGAACAACACACATCGTTGTGGCTATAAAACTTGATGCTTAACAGCTTCAGGTAATAGGCTGTATTTGAGGAGATTAATTCAACTGTGGTCAAATTCAAACCAAAGTTCTTTCATTCCCCTGTAATTTCCAGCCATCCATTGCTCACCCATTTAATAAACTGCCACTTGCTTCCCAGGTTCCAAAAAAAAAAAAAAAAAGCATCAGGCAGATTGCCTTCGAGGCAATAAAGACAAAAACAATGATTACAAAGTTCTCAACATTGTTGTAACTCTTTCCTGAAGGTAACTTAGCACGACTCCTGACTCAGATCATCCCATCCATGTACACAGAAATGGACAGGCAAACAGAGTGGGTTTGTCCACAGCAGTTTTAATCAGTTACAATCAAACTAATTTTGATTTTAAATGGTTCACAGGGAGGTGGCAGGCTCAAAAACTTAATCACGTACAAACACATACTCTGAAATAACAGTCATTTGATAATCCCATGCTGCTGTAATCATTACTCAGTATTCCTTGTTCATTTTGCACTCCCACAAAACAAGCATTTCCAAACATCCCCTTCTGATGTACAAACATAAGGAGAGCAAAAATTACATGTGGGAACCTTAACTAAATGACAGTAGAAGTAATCAAGCTGAAAAACATCTGCCATTACTGGCTGTGCAGTGAAGTCTGCTGCAAGAACTACAGTGTGGGAGTCTTATCTCCGTGAGCAAACAAAAAAGATATCCTGGCTTAGTAGCAGGGAGAAACAGCAAAGCCCAAACCTTCAGATGCACATCAGACTCCACATGTTCGGAGACATTTTCTACTATTTGTATTACCGCAGTATCCAGGAGCTTTTTTATTCAGACAGGACACTTGAGCATGATGTGATGTAGTGACACAGGGTGGGAAGTGAGCACTTCTTATTTAAGCAGAAAATTTTCTGTCCTGCTGCTGACTTGTATTCTGCTTGGAGGTTCTGCCAGCACTAGGCTTTTTGGAGCTGCTGCAGTTTCAACACTGATATTTCCAGAAATTCAAATATTTTGATGCTTTACTTATGCACTGGGACAATTTTGCCCCTTCCCACTGCCCCTCCATCTCTCCTTGTTGCTCAAACTCTTCCAACCCAGGCTGTCACCTGTGGACTGACCCTTCCCCAGATCTCTCCTGAAACCCAGCAGAGCAAGGCCATACCCCGTGGCCTGGGGTAAAGTCTGTGGGGAAGGTGTAAGCACACCCACAGGCACAGAGATTTTCAAATGGGAAGTGGAGACGGAGCTATGGTGAGAGCTTCTCCCCACCGGGAAAGTAGTGAAACCCAGGCTGGGCAACTCAGTCGCATGCCTACAGGGCAACAGGGTGAATGTTGCAGATGCCAAAGTATCTGCTTCATGCAAGAGGCATGTTGTCAAATGTGGTCCACTTCCACAGCTCTACAGAGAGAATGTCAATCTCAGGATGCAAGCAGAAAGAAGCTATCTAGATGCAGAGCGTAAAAGCAACATCAAATTCTCCACAGCCTGGGCAGGCAAACCCCCTCTCTTTTGCTCTTGTTCCTCATCCTGTCTTTCATTGCCATCTTTCCTAGTTCCTTCCCAACAAGAAGAAACTTGTGACCACTTTCAACAGCCTTTTCAATCTCCCTTTTTATATCGATTTTGAAATCTCTAAGGAACGTAGCAGCAAAGCAAGGCTGCATCATTAAAGGCAATTGACTTACCAAACTTATCATCTTTGAGAGGAAAAAAAAAAAGAGACAAACCTAACATAAAGCACATGCAAACAAATATACATTTTGCTCCACGGTAGAAAAGATCATATTGTTGGTTTTTCTTTGTTTGGTTGTTTGTTTTCTAAGAGTTAAATATAAAAAAAAGACTTGATGTCCTGCTATTTCGCAAAAGCCACACTTCTCAGATAACCTAAGTACCTCCACATTTGATTCACAGCAGGCAGCATGATGACATATAAACTAACTCAGCTAATCAGCCACAAATATGGAAGCCTAACAACGGAATAGATGTCTGTTGTTCACTTCCGTAAGTTCTCTCAACATAGATCTCAACTGTCACAGGAGAACTTTCATTCTGAACCTTTGTCGTCCTGGTCTTGAGAGAGGACTTGCATCAGTACCTCTTCCCTTCTGGAACAGCATCGTTCACCTTCTCCAAGGTCTGACGCACAATGCAGCAGAAGTGTTTTGAGCTTTCAGGACAAACTGAACTGGGAAATTCCTGCTCTGTGATTCTCACTGGGGCTTAGGCGAAAATTAAGTTACATGGGGTTACAACCCCGTGGCAAGCCACAGGGATCAGAAGCAGCAGCTGAGTAGAGAAGCTATGAACATACAAACTTTTATCTTAGGTGCCTGAAGTGGCAGCTAGAAAATTGAACTCTTTTGTGGACCTTTGCCTACATGATTTGCAGTCCCTTTGATTTTTTATTTTATATTTGCTTGAAAAGAATCTCTTAACTCCATTATCCACTGGCATTCAATGTGTCATCTGTGATCATTTCCTAAAGCAGACATTCTCCTTCCAGCATCTTAGGCGGTCGGTGGCTTGCAATTAGTGACCACTGGAGTCCATGGACTAGATAGAAGGCAAAAGATCATTTGTGGATAAAAAGGCAAGGTTACTGTGACAGAAATAAATGTGTCTCATGGCAATTGCTACTATCACTGAAGAAAAAAAAAAAAAAAGGAAATTAGTGTAAAAGATTGAATGGCAGTAAAATGAGATATTATGCTTACAGGATATATATATATACACATATATAGATTAGAATTTATTATTAATCTCAGATTAGGACCACATCGCTATCACTCCCCAAAATATCTGTGTCCTCCCCTTTTCCACACACACACACAAAACAAAACCAACCAAACAAAAAAGAGTGATTGATTTTTAAATCTGATTTCTGAAGTGAGATAAGTGCAAGGCAATGCACCTGGGCTGGGGCAATCCCAGGTACTTATACAGACTGGGAGAAGAAGAACTCGAGAGCAGCCCTGCGGAGAAGGACTTGGGGGTCCTGCTGGACGAGAAGCTGGACATGAGCCGGCAGTGCGCGCTTGCGGCCCGGAAGGCCAACTATGTCCTGGGCTGCATTAAAAAAGGGGTGGCCAGCAGGGAGAGGGAGGTGATTGTCCCCCTCTACTCTGCTCTGGTGAGACCCCACCTGGAATACTGCGTGCAGGCCTGGGGCCCCCAGCACAAGAAGGATGTGGAGCTCTTGGAACGGGTCCAGAGGAGGGCCACTAAGATGATCAGAGGGCTGGAACACCTCTCCTATGAAGAAAGGTTGAGGGAACTGGGCTTGTTTAGCTTGGAGAAGAGAAGGCTCCGGGGAGACCTCATTGCGGCCTTCCAGTACCTGAAGGGAGCGTATAAACAGGAGGGGGAACGCCTGTTCACACACGTTGATAGTCATAGGACAAGGGGGAATGGTTTCAAACTAAGACAGGGGAGATTTAGGTTGGATATTAGGAGGAAGTTTTTCACTCAGAGGGTGGTGAGGCACTGGAACAGGTTGCCCAGAGAGGTTGTGGATGCCCCATCCCTGGAGGCATTCAAGGCCAGGCTGGATGTGGCGCTGGGCAGCCTGCTCTAGTAGTTGGCAACCCTGCCCAGAGCAGGGGGGTTGAAACTAGATGATCCTTAAGGTCCTTTTCAACCCATGCCGTTCTATGATATGATTCTATGATATGATATGGTCACAGAGATGCATGCCATATTATTAAAAAAGATTCTGTAAGGGTTAAAGAAAAACTAAAACCCCAACTTCTAGATATGGCTGAAGTCACCAAGTGCAGGTACTTAAGATGATGATTCTATTACAGCTTTCAAGAAGATATTCACATACACTCTATTCTTGATTGCCACAGAGTGAAATAGAGGAGCTATGGAATGAAGCACTAGAGGATTTCCTAAGGAGAGAGATCTTGTACCCCCTTTCCCACATCTCAACATGTACAAACTGGTCTGAAAGCTGTTTAGCACCTTGTGTTACTTGAGCTAACATGCCCTGCCAATCTTTTGCATCTGTGCAAAAAAATCAGTGCAAAATCTCATTCTGGCCTTTAAACATTCAGCATTCACTTCTTCCCTCTGCTGCCACAATAGTTTAGAAACGTATTTTGTTTTTCAAGAGAAATTGAAACTGCGCCTGAGTAAGATTGTTGCCAATGCTCATCTCAGCACTGGCATCACTAGCAAAGCTGAGATCATGCTGCAGAAGCAGTATGACAGATCTGTTTGTCTCATGCTTTAAATAAGACACTTGCTTTTTTGGCCACTATTTCATATTTCTTCCAGTTTTCAGAAGTAAATCAGCAATTTCCAGTAAAGTGGCAGGACTCTCAGGACTGCAGAACTACCACTTTGCATAATCCAGAGGCTTGGACAGCCACCATGGTTGTTGCTGCAGACGCTGAAGGTAGAACTGGGGTCTGTCTGTGGCACAGCTAGAGAGGAACTAGGATGGACAAAACTCCTGTTGCAGGCCTTGGCAGCAAACAGTGCTCCCAGTTGCTCCCTCTTCCCCCCATCACCTACACCTCTTTCTCACGAAAATGGTGTACCACTGGGGCAGGCTTTAACACCAAATGCTTGCAAACATGTGTTTGCTTCATGCCTGCTGCCTCCCTTCCAGCTCATAACCACAGGTGGTGGATTAATGCATCTGCACCACACACTGTTCTCCTAAGCAGATGAGCAGCAGCCCTGCCCAGCAGTGAGGTACAGCATGCACAGCAGCAGCCAGCTACTGCAACACATAGGTCATGTGCAGGTATGGATTATATCACACATGGCAGTTTTCTACAAAGGCATGAGTTCTTCATGTGCCCAAATGTCCAACCTTCACATGTGGTTCTCAAGTAAGCATTGGTATGAAACCCCAAATTGCTTAGGCAACTGACACCTAATGCCTAAATTACACTGCTAGTCAAGCCCTTACAGACCCTTCTACAGCGTGGTACCTTAACTTTCTAAGGATGGAAGGCTATAACCACATCAGCAACTCTGGAAAGATATCAAACTGCATTAAAATGCACCCCAGGAGAAACCTATTATACTAAGTTTCTAAAACAGAAATCTCAGAAAGGTATTTAGAAAATCATAAAAAGGATGTAGGATTATGCATCTTTCAGCTATATATCTACGCAAATTACTCAGAAGGAAACACATCATTATATAAGCTTCAATGTAAATACTTTTTTTTTTTTAATTTTACTGCCTCTTCTACTAGTTGTGTCAGCAGGCAATCTTTAAAATCTGCTGCAATACAATACTGCCCTCTTCTGGTGTGATTTAATACGCACAATTTTCGATGCAATTCAGCAGTAAGGTGAGAAAGTTTTTTTTTTTCCGTACTGAGCAAACAGTACAAAAATACTGCATTATGCTTGCTCTTACAAATTGCAGCATGCAAATCCACTGTACCATTTAGTAGAGAGAAACAAAATGAAGGCCAAAACTAAAACTAATTCAACTTCAAAATCTTAAAACCAGATATTTAGTTAAAATGCTGAGCAAAATCTGCTTTCAAGCTAACATATACAGATTATTGATCATACAAATGTGAAAATAAACATGAATAATATGAGTAAAGAAAATGGTCTGTCGTTACTCTTGATCTGCCAATTACTTCCCCCTATACAGATTTTCCATTCTTCTCTTTTACCTCTGCTCCTGTCCCAACATCAAAAAAAAAAAAAAAAGAAAAATTGTCAAGTAGTCAGAGATATTAAAGCTCGTTTTCACTCTTGCAACCATATAACCCTGTAATATTGTACTGACACTGCTAAGAACAGGTGATATAGTTTGTACGGCATTTGCGAGGCTTCTGGACTGCTACAGCTGAGCTTTTCTCGACCTGCTTGCAGCTTATTTTACTTGGTTTAGCCGTGACAGCAATCGCTCTCCTGCTGACCTGGTGTCTATAGCTAGACGTGGTGTCTATAGCATGTTTTACTCATGTTTATCTTTGTGGTACAACCGTGGCTTTGTATCGATGGCAGTGACGAGCAGCTCTTCTTGGCAGGGTGAGGTATTTAGGACCCTAACACAGCGCCGTAGCGCAGACAAACACCGGCCCGCTACGAGAGCAGAGGCCCCGAGAGCAGGGGCCCAGGAGGCAGCGCAGAGGAGCGGGGTGCTGAGAGGTGGGGCCCACGCACAGCACTGGAGACCCCACGGCTGTGCACAGCTCCCCGGCAGTCAGTTCATGAAATGGGGACCTGGAGCTGGACAACACTGGTCCTCGGGGCAACAAAGGGAACACAGAGCTAGAATCTGACATATGCAGGGCATCACGTACAGGGAACTTGGATACAAGCTGCAGCTGCAGAACAGAGAAGAAAGAGAAAGATGCAAATACACATTAGCAAACACACAAACGACCCCAAGTGGATCCTGGGAAGACAAGACAACAGCAACATCAACAAATTCCTCCCATGAAGGACTTCAGAGGCTTCAAACTCAGTGTTACACTCTCCAGGAGGCAGAAGCTGGGGCTTTAAGAAGCAGGGAAAACAAACGGAGGTTGAGCATAACTCCAAGAGAAGAAAAAGTAACTTAGAAGTGTGTATGTTACAATCTTTAATCATAGTATTACTGTGATTTTATAAAAGTACAGTAACTGCTCTATTGTTCTTTCCACCTTACAAATAGGTGAAAAATACCTACCATGTTCTAGGAACAAGAGATCAGCGAGCCTCCAGATCTTCACAAGGAATCAAGTGAAAACTTTATCAAAAATGACCACTTCAGTAGCACTGGTTTATATTAAGATGGAAAGAGCCCCTGTCACACCTTGACACACAGGCAAACCTATACCTGAGAATCAACTGTTTGTGCACAAGAGCTAGTTTTCTTTATAGATTTCAGAGAAACTTGTAACAAAGGTCTGAAATTCACCAACACAATTTCAGAAGTGAGTCTAAAGTAAGGCTCCCAAGCTAGTTTGTTTCTGAAGTGCCCTGATTTTCAGAAACTTGACACAAATAGAAGCCATTAGGCTTAAAAAAAAATCAAAGTATACAGAATCTGTTCAAACATAACATACTAGTGCAAGACCTCAAAAGGATATCTGAAAGAAAAGACTAACAAAGGGTGTATCAACAATAATAAATTGCCTGCAAGGATATTTTCTACATTTATGGACATCATCTATGTGTATTACACATTTGAAGTAGGCCAGTCAAATAAGCGGTAAAGTAGCAGCAGGATGGTTCTCTATTGTCCTAAATCAGGAAACCCTAATGAATTATTTTTCACACAAGAGGAAGATGCCAGCAAAACAGCAAGGAAATACTCAAACAGGGAAAAAAAAAGAAAAAAAAACACTTCGCATGTATTGATACACCTTTTACTTCTCAGTTTCTTCTCCTTCCAGCCACTGATCATCATGGCTGCAGATGAATGTAAGAAGGAAGGAGGAGAGGAAATATTCCAGTGCTTTTCTCCAGCAATGAAGTAGTTTGCAAAACATCCTGGCAAGGTGTAACAGAATCCTAGTTTGCAGCAGCAGAGGATGGAGCTTTACTAGGGAGGTGTAAGTTTCTTAAGCTCCCCTAATAAATCTCTGAAAAGCATCACAGAATACAAAAGGTGGCAATCAGAAGACTCTAGAAAGAAAATATCACCATCATATTAAAAAGTATTGAATCAAATCAGTATTACCTACTGACCAAAAGCACAGTGCAAAACTGTTGCTAAACAAGCCAGCTTTACTCGAACAGAGTAATTCATGAAGTTGGCATGCACTCTGAAGTCACAGAAGCAAAACAGGCATTTATCAAGCCAGCAATCTGAATTTTTTTTTTTTACTGAAAGGATACTAAGAAACACTTAACTTTAAAGCTTTAGTGATCCAATAAAAACTCCCAGGACCTTCCCAAAATAGGTGTATGGAAATTGCCTCACTAATGATTTGAGTGTTGGCAAAATAATTACTAGCTCATTAAGGTAGAGTTCTGTATTCACCTCTATGAAGAATAAAAAGTAAAGCAATTGTGTGCTATATAATTGATTACTAAGTCACACAAAGGTAGAAGCTTTCAATTTTAATCAATTACAAAAAAGATGGAAGAAGACACTCCTGAGGAGACAGATTCGTTAATGAGTTAAAACAGCTTTAATCAGAACTGAGCACATTTGTTTAAATTCCCTATTTGTTTTCAAACCAACCAGTAGAAAGTAGTTCAGAGGAAAGTTGGGTGGCTGTGTTAAAAAGGAGAATAAAAGACCAAGTAGCCACCACATAAACAACCAAGAGAGAGCACCCAGCTGCATAGACCTGCTCTAGCACATTTAAACATAAACTGATTCTGAACTTTTGGGGATGGCTATAGTTCAGGTTTTCCTGTAAATGAGATTAAACTTTTGAGGTCTTCCGAAAGACTGCACTGGTCTCGAGACCTCCAGACCGAACAACATAAAGAAGCCTGAAGTTCCAATTCATCACATCCTTCCCGACAGTGATTACAATTACAGTATTGCTAGTCAGCTTAGCCTACCCTCATTTATTTTTCTAACTGCTAACAACATACAGCAGCATCAAGGCACAGCTTCCGTTAAGTGTGACTCATTGTTTGCTCACCACCCTTGCTATTCTTACCTCAAATTTTTCCTTACTTATTTTGACCCAAATATTAGCTCTGTCCAGGGTTGAACCAACCTCAGTATTTAGAAAAAAATGTAAAACAGTTCTGGAGTATACAGCTCAAGCTATATACTCAAGCTCCTGGACTCTCCAGAAGAAACCAACTCTCCACTTAAGTGCTTCAAAAGTAACACTGGGCCCACAATGGCTTCCCTGTGGCATGAATAGTATGTAATCTTCCAACTTTTACAAAAATTCCAGATATAGCAAGTTGTCTGTCATTACTTCTGAGACTCAAGAATAGTCTTTATTACAAAGTCAGTGACCTACTATGAATACGCTGATACCTGAATTTCCAAATAAACTTAATACTTGCACAGAAATACAAAAATTCAAGCAAGCAGAAACCACCAGAAAAAAAACATTTTATTGCAACAATGTCCCCATCATCAACTGAGATGGCAAAAATCAAGTTTTAATACATTTTGCATTTCTACCTTTTTATTTATGTAAATATAAATTCAAGAGTGTAAAATAAATCCACATATAAAACACAGAAGAAACATTCTCTTTCAGTGAATGCAAAAAAACTTACATACTGAATAATCGTGACAAATCATCCGTTGTCCATTTTTTTTCCAAGTACACAGGAGTGAAAGAGCGCAGAAGTTTATTCTCCAAAAGCATCCTGTATAGAGTCCTTAAAGTATTTAAGTAATATTCAGTAATCTCAAATCCTTGAGCTTATAGATGTAGATTCCAAGAAAAGGAGAGAGAAAAAAACCATCTCAAACTTCAGATGATTTGAACTCCATCTAAAATAACCCATTTAAAACAAGATTATGCTCAATTCTTACAGCTGAAGCATCACAATTACTTTATTAGTATCATTATTTTGGAAAACTATTTCCTAGTAGTTTTTCCTGCTTTTAAAATAAAGTCAGTATTTATTTCAAATAGTATTGTTTACTTATACTGTAAATATATTGCGGAAAGTAACTCCACATGCTGGTACAACAGGCCTTCATGAAGTTCCACTTAAACATTACTATGATGTACCTTAAAAAAAATAGGGACTACAGCATGAAATGCACAATAAAGAGTCAGGGTCATGGGAATATGCATCTTCTTTCTCAGCTTATATATTTGGAAGTCCATATTGGACTGTTAGGCCACATGAATATAGGCTGGTTATAAATACTTGGACTAAGAACCTTTACTGTTTTAGAAAAACATTGTTTTCTCATTATTACACACAAAAAAAATATTACCAGTATTTATAAATGGATCATGCAGGATATTTCTTCAAGAGGAATGTTTTTCACTGGGTCCAACAGGCAGATTGTTCCAATGACTGTGGCTTTTAATGCATATCATGCCAAGTTCTTAATAAACAGTGTTTTCCCTCATGGTTATGTTACAACAGAGAATGAAGAAATTAAGATGTTAAAAGCAAACGAAGTTAAAAAAAATGAGAACTGCAAATAGCTTCACAACTAGAAGAAGAAAAATTGTAGAAGGATTTAAGTCAGCACTATTGTGGGTCCCCACAGTTGCACTGCTACTCTTAGGTTTCCAAAAGATGCATATGATTTTATAAATATTTTTGTGCTAAGAGCCATGCTCAGAAACAAAATATAGGCTAGCACAAGTCTACCTTCTTGGAGATGCATGTTAAGTATAAAATCCACTTACTAAAGTGCATTTGCCAAACAAATTCTAACTTCTACTATAATAGCTATTCCAAAAAGCAATACAAACTAAAGTTTGTTGAAATTCTACCTCTACTTAAAAGCAGTAAATACAGATGAATGAAATCTAAATTACAATCTTGTATTACCAAACATTGTGTCTCAATGCCGTTAGCTGTAGAAATAAACAAAATGTACTCTTCCTAAACTTCCCAAAACTGAGGAAGTGCCTCTAGTTAGAAATACTGAAAGCATAGAATGGAGTTAAGTATAAGCAGAGCTGAAGTAAGCATTGCTTTGCTTTTATTCAATATGATGTTTCTTTAAGGCTCTGAGAGAAGCTGTTACTTTTCTCAAGATCTTTTGGCAAAAGATGAATGCAGAAGTAGCAGGGCCATCTGACATTTCAGAACTTGTATTTTCATATTTCATTAAAGCCAGCTCATTCAGTGTCTGTATACATTTATTGCACTTGTGTTGTTGGAACACATCTATACCAACATAGTAATAATGATTGCAACAAAGCCATAGTAAAATAAACTTTTAAAAGGGTCTGATACCAACATTAGAGGATAAGTGTCTGCATGTTTAAAATGTTCCCCTAAGAATAAATACAGACAAATTGCTCAAGTCAGATGCACATGTTTAACAATTATTTAGCATATATAAAATTTCACTCATCCTTTATCAATACAAATCTGTTAGGGATCAAAAAGACTTACCATGCAAAATATTGATTAGTGCTGCATAATGGAATATATATTTCTATCAGAGTTAAAACAGCATTTTCAAAATTTAAAGAAAAATAGATTTTTAAAAAGGGAGTCTACTGTTGAATGCAAGTCTTCCTTGTAGCAAAGACAAGATAGAGATAAGTTACAATTTATCGCTGTACTTCAGTCTTGATGAAAAACTAATAATAATTTGTCCACCTATTTCTTAATAAATGCTACATTTTCAAGAATAAAGGAACTATCAGTAGGCATTACTTCTACTTAAAACAAGTTACTTCTCTCTGTAATAGGTCAAGTATGCTTTTAAAGATTCAGGTAATGGTAGACTCATAATTTTCTCTCTCAATAGATTTCGAGGAGGCTCTTCTGGCTTCAAGGCCTCACTGTGATCTTTATCCTCCTCCTCTTTATTATCATCTTCCATTCTTTCATCTTCTTCACTATCTAGAGGCTGAGGAATGAGCTGATTACCAACAAACACATAGGTGTTAATCCTGCGTCTACGACATCTCCTGCGTTTTCGTTTTGGAGGAGCCTTCTGAGCAATGCCCTTTGCTTTCATCTCCTCATTTATGAAGTTTCTAAGGGTGCGTCTGATATATATTCGAGCTAGGTCCTGGAGATTCCTAACAGCACACGGAGCTAAAATGAAAGAGAGTGAGTTATATTCACTTTGCCAGATTTCCCTATAACAAAAACATTATCTGCAAGACAGTGAGACTTACACGTAAGAACAAATGAAATTTTAGTACATGATGCAATATACAAATGAAACAAGGGTAACTTGTAACCTGGTGGTACCTTGTACCTGGTAACCTGGTGGACAGCAGGTTAACCATAAGCCAACATTGTGCCCCTGTGGCCAAGAAGGCCAATGGTATCCTGGGGTGCATTAGGAGCATTGCCAGCAGGTTGAAGGAGGTGATCCACCCCCTCTACTCAGCCCCAGTGAGGCCACACCTGAGTACTGGGTTCAGTTCTGGGCTCCCCAGTACAAGAGGGACATGGAGCTCCTGGAGCGAGTCCAGCAGAGGGCTATGAAGATGAGGGGACTGGAGCAAGTCTCATATGAGGAGAGGCTGAGAGAGCTGGGCCTGTTTAGCTTGGAGAAGAGAAGACTGAGAGGGGATCTTATCAATGAATACAAGTATTTAAAGGGAGGGTGTCAAGAGGACGGGGCCGGACTCTTTTCAGTGGTGCCCAGTGACAGGACAGGATGACAGGACAAAGGTAGACAGATCTTGACAAACTCCGTAGCTTATTCATTACTGAAAAATGTCCCTTACTCCACACATACTCAGATTTAGACTCAGATTTGAGCAGAAGATGGCATCTGGAATACGATTAATCTTTTACAGAAAATACACAATCCAAGAAATTAAGAGATCTTTTGACAGGTGTGTAAGAGAAGCAGAAAAATATGAACCAATTAAAAATCAATTTAAGAAAGCATACACCAAATACTGCCACCTTTTAGGTTTCTGGCACACCTTGAGACCTACTGCTGACACTCTTTAAGATCCTGCTGCTGGGAAAGTTTCCCCTACCATGTCACATTGGTTTAGACAAGTGCTTTTCCTCCTTCCCTCTTCTACTCCCTATGATTTTTCCTGTTTCCTGCCGAGCCCAAATGATGAGGGAGAGCCATGTTAACTTCACAGCTGACCAACCAGTTAAATCACCCTTATCTTTGCAGCAGAAGAGGAATAGAAATTTCTGAGGTTCTGAACAACAACAGCAAAAAGCAAGCAACAAAAAAAACAAAAGCCACATATTTTGCAGTGATAAGTTGGTGACAATTAAGTGTTGCTGGGCTGGTGGATGACCTGCCTTAGATGACCAATTGCTGGGTAATTCCAAGGAAAACAAAACAAAATGGCACACCAACCAAACCTGCTGTCTGTTCAACTTTCTTGTCATTTTTGTTCCTACACAAGATAGGATAAAATTTAAAGGGAACTACAGCAAAGGAAAATTTACTGAAGAAATAATTTTGATAAAAACACTTCTAATATAGCATTCAGTTTAAAAACATCCAGTGCATTCCAAACTAATATTTTTATTTCATACGCTGACTTCAGCTGCATGCTAGCTAGTCAAAGTTTGAGACAAAAATACTGGCAATACTGACTGCAGTTAAAGCCAACAGAAAAAAGCCAACCTAAGCAGTAGAAAGTGGATTTTTTTTCATTTTACAGGGCAACTTCAATCCCCTAATGAATTTATAATCATTTAATAGTGGCAAGTTAGTAGCATATTTGTATGCTTTCCTTCTTCCTCTTCTCACTAAAGAGCCATTTTAAGAGTATTCTATTAAGCTACTTACAGGAAACACCTTTATTGTACCACAGCTCAGTTCTGAATGCTACTGGTCTGTACTGTTTTCATCTGTAATATGAGAATTCAGCAGCAGTAGTAACAGAACACTTGAAAATACTCCTCTATCTTCTAGGGAATTAGGTTGTATTAAATCATATTGAGACCAGAAAGTAAGTTTGATAAACCACCTCTGTATTTCACTTAGTCATGATACATTCTATCTATTATGGATTAAGTCTAAAGCGAGGAACAGAAGAAAAAAATCTTGTATTAAGTTAATTTTAGGAAATAACTTCTGAGGTCTGAAAAGCAAGTGTTAAAGTAAACAAAAATTATCATTTCTGCAAACAAATGATTATGTAAGAGAAAGGATCATATATATTTTGAACAAAAGAAGTTAAGGTAAGTATACTAAGGAATCATCCTTTGCAAGCTCACACATACCCTCAAAATTAATAGCCACATCAGTAGTTACAGGCAATGCAACCTGATACAACATGCTGGACTCCTGAATGATTTATACCTGTTATTTAAAAATTGTGCACGGAGGCAAGAAGCATGTGAAAAGTACAGGGGGATTAGTTCACATTGGTCATACGTTAACAGAACAAAACAGCAGCAAAAAAAGCAGTTATTGTCTAGTTTCTTTGCTGCATTTATTTAAGTTCCCAGATGCTACTGAAGCCCTGGGTTTTACTCTACTCCTAGCTCTGGCTCTGCTAGCAGAAAATTCGATCTCTATACCTTCCTCTGCCTTTTTTTTCCCCTCTTTCCTATTATGCTATCTTACCTTAGCAACAGCCATGCTTTCACAGACTTTCTAAACCGCTTTGCTAACCTAATTCAAAAGGTCTGCAGTTAGAAAGCCCACCCCAATGACTACAAATAGCAAGGCATCACCATATCAGTTGCAGACAGACATAAGCACACTCAGCTATTAACATCCTACAGTACCACAGCTGCAGCGCAGACCAGTTCCTTCCATTTCAGGGGGAAGAGAAGAAATATTTTTCTCCGGGAGAAAGACAGAAAGTGCTGTCAGGAAGTCAGCACTCCTGACAAACCTACTATTAACTCAGTATGTTATCTGTGCCTCATTAGAAAGCAAGAAGCTGAACCTAAAAGGAAGAGTAGTCTGGAAAAATAAGCAGGAAACACTGCATCATTTTAATTTGGGATATTAAGTGCATAGCAATACAGAATAGCCAGCAGCGCATAAACTTATCAGTGAGCTACTGCTTTGCCAGATTGTATGTACCTGTTCTATCCTACATCTGTATAGGATAGCCTCTCCACTTCCAGAATAACACCAGCAGGCACTATAAAAACCCACTAAACCAAAGGGAGCCAGCACACGTGACACTTACGCAGTCCCACAGTATCATGTTTGCCGTTGTCGTTTCTGTTTGGTTGCACTAGTGGAGCAAATGAAACAGCAAGGATATTTTTACTTTCCCATGTGTTCTGTCCCGTTCTCAAGATTTGTGTTAGCTGCGTAAGAACAACGAAACAAAAGTCAGTGGTTATAGTTTTGTCATACACACTACTAAGACTGGTGTTCAAACAGTGATATTTTGATTGGCTTCAAAATTAATTTATAAAGGTTGTTCTCTGAACAGCCGGGAATTTCACATTCCTTGAAGTATTATTTAGTCACTAGAGTACTGAAGGAAGCTCTTCAGCAATGGGAACAGATGCAACTGGAAAATAAAGGCCTAAACTTTTGCATTTTTCCATGATTTTTCCAATACTTAGGTTGGAAGCAACTTCTGGTGTCCAACCTCCTGCTTGAAAAAGGCTAGCTAAAAGTTAAATCGGGCAATTCAGAAGCTTTTCCAATTACATTGCAAAAATATGTCCTAGGACTGAGATTCTACAACCTCTCCAGACAACATGTTATGTTTTTTTCAACCACTCATTAAGAAAAAATGTTCTCTCTCAATCAAGGTAGATTACTCCTATGCTGCAGTTAGTAACATTCTTCTTTCAATTTGCTGTGCACCTGCGAGAACTGACTGCTGTTTACCAGGTAAATCGCCCACCCTTTTGGGCAGCTAAATCAGAAAGTAGATGTTCCATAGCTTTTTTTTTCCCCCCAAAGCCAGATCTTTGAGCCTCTCCTTATGTTTTGCAGGCTGTAGTGCCCTAACCGTTTGTATATAACGCAGAACTATTCATAATTTTAATTTTACTTCCAATTCTGGGCTATATTTAAGTTGAATGCCATCAATTTCAACTGATGGTATCTTAGTCCAATAAACACTGGAAAAAAGTATTTATAGAACTGAATGATGCAGCCTACATTTAAACCACTTCGATATTTGAGAAAGTAGACATATACTGTGACAATTATTTTTGGAAGGTAATTAGCAAGCTTATCAACAAATATTTCAGTAATTATCTGTATTCAGGAGGACATCAGAATTCATACAGTCTTTCTTTCTCAATTTCCCTATTAGTAAAACAGGGAGAATAATACTTACCTTTGTAAAGCCTTTTGAGATCTAAGGATGAAAAGTGATAAAAGTGCGAAGCATTATTAAAATACACCTGTCTGAAAAATGTCTAATCTAACAAAAAAGCAACACTGAAAATCGTTGGAAATCTTTTTGTCTCCCCTTACCATTTCCCATTAATTACAGATATTTCGTTATATTTCTCTGAAATCAATTCTCCTGTTTTAGAGGGTGGTTTTTGTTGTTTTGAAGTATTGACTGAAAATGTGTAGCAGGGAGGATTTCAAAGCAGTTCTGGGACTCGTGTAATATGCTTAAAACACTTATGGAGTTCTGGCTTCACTGAAGTTTTGTCACAGACAAACAACAGGTTATTGATGCCCTTCTACCATGGGGGAGGGGGGGTTCAAGACCACATCACAAAAGACTGGTATCTGCTTAATTGCAGAAATACACTGAGTGAAGATGTCACAGTTGAACATTAACTTAGTCACATACACATTTAAAAACATTTCTTAAATTATGTATTTCTTATACTAAAGATAGCAAGGGGAAATTGTCACTAAGTCACCTGATCTTCTATAGGCATTACTAAAATGCCTCCAACTTTCAATAAAATTTTCATGTAGTTTTCATGGTCTTTCTGGACTCCGGCTCCACAGTAAATCCGGTCATATTGATGACTGTCTGAGGCTATTTCCAAACAATTACCAACCACAAAGGCAGGTTCACAGAACTCAAATCTAAGGGGAAGAAAAAAAAAAAGAGGGGACATTTAAAAATTAGGATTTTTGAGAAAAGCCAGTCCAGATAAAGACAGAAAAGTATTTTTCGTATCTTCCCTTATGTAATGAAAAAAGATAAGCACATATACTTTAAAAACCTGTAGTACATGGAAATACTAAACAGAAAATGATGTATTGTTTGTCCCATCAAGGACCAAATAAAAATTCATAAGTTACAGTGAGTGTATTATATAAAAACAAAAAGGCTTGAAAGAAACACCGGATTTCCTAACTGTAAACAAATAGATTTGTCTGAAGAAACCTTACACACCATACCGTAAAGTCCCTTTAAAATAGAACATTTACCAACACTTGTGCAATATCCAACAGGCTGAATAAATGCAGAACCAGTCCAATTGCTAATACATTCCCCCACCCTGCCTTTTAAAAGAGAAGTAGACTCTTAAGCATCATTTTCCCCTATGTCCCCTATTTTCCACCTTGAGCCCAATCAGCTTTTCTCTAAAAAAGAATTCAATGGAAAAGGTTTGACCACACACAAACCAAGGAAAAAAAAAACACATTAATTCTCAGAAGCACCTGTTCCGATTTTCACCAGCAAATGAAAGTTACATAACTGCTTTGAAGTGGACTTAAGTATACAAAAGTTGCAAGGACTAAAATTCTCTTGGCCACTGCATAAAACAAAGAAAAGATGTACAGGATAGAGCTTTATTGCCAAAACTGCATACGTTCTCCATTACAATGATATTTTGACATTTTTCAAATCTCTGCAACACCTTCCTGCTTAAGTCGTAAATTACATTATCATGGCATTGACATCTTTGTAAAAAGAAAAAATACAACACCCCTCTACACACACACACGAACAACATTCAGCCAATAATTTTGTTTTCCCCCATTTACTTTAAGAAGAGTTTACACAGTTGCTCATAGAAAGGAATTACGGTTTCCCTTGAAAAACTATTAAGTAAAGCCTAACACTTTGTTGTTGCATGGAGTAGTTCATAGAGTCATCTGGCAGTATCAAAATCCAACGCCCCTCAAGCTGTATCCAGAAGGAATTAACTCAGAATTCTAAATACTTCTTTGAATGCACACAGCCATTTTATGAACTTTACAGCTGACATTCGAAATGAAATTATTTTGACTTGGCTTGCAGTAGTAAATCCCAGTACAACACCTGACAACATTCAAATCACTATTTCCTCGGTTACAGTGAAGCCTGGCAGTTTTCACTGCTTAGGGACGCTGCCTATAAGGCTTGGCTGACTCTCTTATCTACAGTACTGCCATTCACAAATTAGAATTCTATTAAACTGAAGTTTCTGCTTGAAGTCCATTTTATTTCCAAGATGGGGTGCTTGACCTTGAAAATAATTCAATGCTTCCTTCTTTGACTAGTCATGGACAGACCCTAGAATCCTTCACCAACCAACTACTGCAACTCCCTTATGAGCTGTATGTGGCCAACAGTCCACGTTGTTTCCTCATCCAAGTCCAGTGGAAGAATGAAAGCCACAAACACTGGTAGATTGAAGAGAAAAAAGGAAGGGGGAGTGGGGAACAACGGCGCACAACCAGACACCTAGCCTGAACTGTGGATGAAATAATTTCAGAAGCGAGAAATATCTAGAAATACATTAGGCAAGGTTAAATGCTGGGAAGAAAATTAAACCCAGAGCACTGACCACTTCACTGAAGAAGTGTTCTCATTTCATAAGCACATGGAGTATCATGTGTTTTTCAACATTCAGTGAAGGTCTGACAGTTCAGCATATATATTTCAGGTTGCCTACAACTGAAGTCAAGCATCATCCCATTGATTTAATTTGAAGGTTTCAGCAAAGTACCTTTTGCTAGCTTTAAAAGGCCAATAAAACAGGAGTGGGGAATAGGGTACTTCTCTAAAATGCAGTTTTAGATCTTAAGACAGTCGCTGGTTCTAAGTTATGTTCTTAAACAAGAGAGCTTGCCTGCCTAACCTGGTAACTTTCACAACTTCTGTTCCCAAAATGCTCCTCCAAAAGCTGGCAAGCTTATTACCAGATACTCCTAAACTGCTTCCTCTATGGGAAGCCACCCTAATGTTCAGGAAGCCACTGGTCACACCCTGTGAAAACAGAAACATCAAATCCTCCAAGGAAGCAAAAACACAAGACACAAAACATTTCCCAGACACAAAATACTCTATTTATAAAGAGTGAATGAAAAAAAAAAGGGTTTATAAGTATAGAAAAAGCTGAAAAGAATTTCTCATTTAGCTCCGCAGCTGGCAGCCAGAAGGACATGAAGCGAAAATGACACAGACACAGCTTCCTAGTACACCTGTAAGAGTCACACAGGCTAAGCTCTGGAGACCAACTCTGCCTATAGGCACATGAAATTGTGTCTTGACCATCTTTTAGTACAAATTTGTGGAGACTTGAGGCTTATTACCAAGACAGACAGGTATTAGTTAGTTCATTACTTCAAAAAATACCTTCTTCACCCCAGTAGCTTCATCTAGTTTCAACCCAATTTGTCAAAAGCAGGAGCTTCCTGAAAGACTTATTTCCCACAGCAGTATGGTACATGCAATTTGTGAAGATATCTCTTTAGTCCCTGTCAGACGAAAAACAAGGGGGTCTACTCAGCTCACTTTGCACTGTGATGATAACACCCACCTTGCCTGCAGTGGTATGCTGGCTGCCCATTCAGATCATACACAGTTCTAGAATTGCCATACATAGCTTCTTGCTACCCAGAAAGACATAACAGTAGGTAGAAGTGGGATGAAAAAATTTTAAGTGGTATCTAGTCATGGCAACACTTGAGTTCAAAAGCCAACTCCATTCATTCATGCTGCCTGCAGAATTAACTGCTTTGTGTGTTATGGTATGAACAGTGACAAAACACCAAAAATAAAGGCATATAGAGTTCATACTTGGAACACTATGGATTTCTCAAACCTAGTTAAGTTGTACAACAGTGAACCTTACTTCTCCACACTACAATGCAAAATAAGCCTCCTCACTGAAGAAATGAGATTCCTTCCCCACTCCCTTAGTCTTCAGCTGATTCTATTTACACAAAAAGATGCACGCACTTCAGAACTGTAAAGAACTGATAAATGTATATACTTTTTGTGGTACTTATGTAATCCAGTACCTTTGTTAATATCTTCCAACAGAAACTAAAACATAATTTAGAAAATGTGAGTCATTAACTTGCCCAAACCATTTGCGAAACGAGCAAGGTTAAGTTCAACCTCACTAAAGTGTAAGTCTCCCCACTGTTTGCTCAGGGAATGATCTAAAACAAACACAAAGGTTCTGCAAATACAAGGGGGTAAACAATTTTAAGAATACCTACCCAACAGCATCACAAGCTTGTTAGTCTTACAGTATGGAAGTAGTATCAATGACATTGTTTTACAATGGAAATTAACCTCAAACCCAAATTCTTTCAGTCCTGTTTGACACAACATTCAACAAGCTAATTTCATTGCCATTGCCTTTGGGATATCAAAACAAATCAGATATTCAATTTCTTTGTGTTACACTGAGCTATTTTTATTAGACTAATGACTTTGCTGAAAAGGAATGGTTTATTGCGTTAACATGCAGTAGTGAGTCATATAAGCTACCTATCAAGACGAGGTAGTATTTCACTTAGTTATGGATCTGAAATGGAACTACGAAAAAGATTTAAGTGTCAAGTGTTATTTACCTTTTGTTGATCTCTATCAACAAAATGGTCAGGGTAGCCTTACAGACAACTATCAACATGAAAAAAATTCTTTTGCTACTTCATAGATTTGATGGCACAACAACAGCAAGAATAAAGTGCTGGAACAACCTGGAGAAGTTCAAATCACACTAGGTTCTTCAGCTGAATCTGGTACTTTGATTACAAGCAAGCAGTCAACAGAAGATAAATTAAGAGTTTCCATTACTGATAACACAGCAACCAAGTTTCTGTCTTTGAATTAACACTTGCCACAGAATAAATTTTAATTTCACACAGATCTTGTTTAGCAATGGCCCAAGATAGTCAAGCAGTTTCAAACACTTAAAATATGTTGACCTGATCCTGACCTTTCCTCCTCTGCATTTTTGTAATCTGTCCCTCAAGGATGGACATTTCAAGTCCATCCTCCCAGCATTAAAGGTTTATCAATTCAATACAGCCAATCTTCCAATACAGTAATCTTCTTCCAGGTAAGTGACAAAAATTACCTGTAGAATTTAAGGAGCATCTTGTCTTCCCTGCAGCAGGTTAAGAGAATAATTGAGTAGATTGTCACTGCATGTTCTTTTAAGTAAAATTCTCCGTAAGTATCAACACAAAGAAGCATTACTATTGTGATAAAATGAACATCCATTTAAAAACACTTCTAGTGAAGAACTAAGATTAAGATTTATTGCTTTTGTATCCATATCCACCAATCTAGTATTTGTGTGATAACAAAATATTAGTCAAATCTGACAGTACAATAACCTACCCTGATAGCTTTTTTTCCAAAGGAATTCATTTATTGGTCCTACTATAATATGTACCCACACAACCCACCTTTTAATTACTTACAACTCTGAAGACATATAGCATGATTTTTGGGCTAAGCTCTTATGCCTATATACCCTTGATGAATGCAGGACATTATTAATCTTGATGTCTCTTGAAGATCAAACCAGAGGCAAGGAATTACTATTATTATTTTTAAATTAGGAGACATACTTGATTCCTTAGAAAGGAACAAGTCCAATAAAACTAGGCATAAAAAGTACTTTGAAGGGAAAAACAACTTTTAACATCCACAGATTTGTGTTTAAAGGGTAAAATGTGTCATAAGATGCTTAAAACAATACCGAGGAACTATTTCAACTGCTGACACCTTTTGCTAAGAGAAAAATCAATTAGTTCTTAAAGCCAGCATCCCTCCAGCTACATTTTACACCTCTCCGTAACTGATACAATTCACACCAGGATACCACCTAATAGTAGACTTCTGCCTATTTTACTAACCACACTCGCATCTCATCTTGCTGTTTCACAGCCCTTACAGGAAGAAAAACCCTTTCGGTATGAATTTAGGATATCAGTTTGCCATCCATACCCCTTTCCTTTGGTCAATCAACTCAAACCCCTCCAAAATGGTCTGAAATTTCAGTACCAAAGTGTTTCAAGTGATTCACCTCTAACAGTCTAGAAAGCTGCTGTTTCACAGAACAAATACAGATAAAATACACAGATAACCTTCAGCAGCCCCAGAAAAGCAAAAATAGAAACAAATGACAATATATCTTTTATTTTTGGAAGGGAGCAAGGAAAGAGGGATAAGGTAAGGTACATTTAAACTTATTTAAATTTACAGCACAAAGGACTCCTCTTCAACTTTAATCATATATAGAGAGAAGGCTGGCAAGTTAACACTTGCCATTTGAACTATGCTGATGCTACTACAGTGGAATAAAGAACTCCACAGCATCCCAAGACAAGTTTTGGATACAACCATTCATGGGGAAAAAACAGGTTTTAATACATATTATACATATTGCAAACAGTAGTGAATTCAGCATAAGAACTCACAGAATTAGCTTTATGTCAACTTTCCCTTAAACCCAATATGTTAATAAGCAGACATTAAAATAACTCTTCAAAGTGTGAAGACTCTTAAAATGTATGCTATGAACTACTTCTGCTACTGTGACAAAAAAGTAAGACTTTTGTCCTATACTAATATACTGCTGACCATGTTTTTAGCAGAAGGATCCCTCAGGATGGGGACAAGAATTAGTTCTGGTAGATAGGTAAGCATCTTCTAAATTTTCACCAACAAGAAAACTGGCTTATTTTAAAACACGGCTACAGAAGCTGAAAAATAAGTATTTCCTGTTGTTATCCTGAAAGACTAAAAACCTACAGATGATTTAATCTAGGAAGTTCTGGCTCCTTCATCCATTTGCTTAAAAAGATAATACTCTCAGAGCTTCTTCTATATAAAACACAATTTCATAAATCACTAAATTTTACTCCAAGTATTCCGAAAACCTGAAAGAAACTTTCAAGAAGCCTCCAGATTATTTCATGCATTTCAGTTTTTAAACTGACATGAAATTAATCTTTGAAAACCATGAGTGAAGGTCAATACTCACAAGGGCTTGTATAATATAACATGCCACAGCAATGTGCAACAGAATAGTGAAATGTTTTCCAGTTTCCATGCCTTGTTAGCATTTTTCACCTTACTGTACTGCAAAATACTCTAAATCTGGTTGATACTAGTTCTAAAGGTGTTTCCTTATATATTGCATAGTACAGGAAACAGTTTTCCTATTTCTCAATACACATTTCCCATGTTCTATCCTGACAGTGATCTCCATTTAAGATTAAATCACTAAGAAACTTAAGAACTGCAAAGAGGTTAAGATGGAAGAACGATTTTTAGAGAGTTATTCTTCTCCTACTAATTGGAAAAATAGAGGGGCAAGATAGCAAGTTCTTTCCACCCTTTTTTGCATTTTTCTCTATTGTTCATTGCACCTTGTTTATGCATTTATTCAAGCTCTTTAAACATGTCTTTGGTTCATGTATAAATGCATATTCACGGCTTCTTAGAATGTTTTACTGAAAAAAGTTGCATACATTTTACTTATTATTTGTGAGACCATCTGCATGTACACTATGAACATTAGAATTAACAGAAGCAAAAGTATTAAATTTTTGAAAGCAAAACGGGTGTTAAAATCTACAATGGCAACTTTTACATTCCTTACATCCAATTACAATAATGGTAACTTTACTAGTATTAGAAAAATAGCCAGAAGTGACACTGGCAAAATTTCTATCCAGTAATTTTCCCCCTGAACATTTCTTTCAGCTTCCAGGCAATGCTGTGGGACAGCAAGTGACAAATATATTCCAGCTTCACTTCTGTTCATTTTCTCAGTTTTTGAATAAAATTGTCGTGGTTCTATCATGTGACTTCAGATATCTTGCTTATAATTTGATACTGTTTCATTGAAATGCTTAAAAAACATTATTCTTATTTCTGAATACAAAACTCACACACTGGATCTTAAAAATACTTGCAACGAACCTCACTAACCTTCAACACTGATCTACAAAACTTAAACTTCATTATGTGCCATATCTAAAATTGTGATGAAAAGTGAAAGAAGATATTCCTTCAGTGTATGTTTTAATTCCACAGTGAATTTTAAGAAAGCTGGACTCCTAAGAAATATGGAGGTGAAAAAAATGTTTCGTCACCTCAGTTTATTGTCACAGCCCTAATAAATCCAAGGATAGAAGTCTGTAAAATAGCTTACTTGTTTCCACAGACTGCAGTATTGTACACTGCAGGTTTTTGTGAAGCAATGAGATTCAGTAGCAACCACGCATTGCACGTTTTCCTCTACTATTTTAAGGTAACAAATGTTATAAATACTATCAAAACTTGCAGCAACTAGAGATTTCCAAAGAAAGGCAGAGTCCACCATAGGACTTATTTTATTTCTAGAAGATATTCTATATGTTCTGAGAGCGCAAGAATATGGATTTCTCCAACTATCAAATACTTTAAAAACACAATCTTAGTTTCTTCCTAGATAGCAGTAGACTCAATTGCCATTTTTGGAGCCTTCTGGCTTATGAGCTGTAGGTGTATTGCTTCTCTTTAATATCTCTAACTGAAAAAGGACATTCCAAAAGCCTATTTTCTTTTACTTTTTGTTTAATGTAACTTCTGACATCAAAGAATCCAACTGGATTTCTAACAGTCCTATGTTCTTCTTGTTAGGCTAAACCTCAAAAAGAATTTATTCACCACTTAAAAACAGCATCATATTTACTATTTGAAACTAAGAATAAGTTACCAGTAAAATTTAAATTGAAAAAGCCATCAGTTTGAGATAGGTTGCTTTATATTTTTACTGCTATCACTATCCAGCTGCACAGGAAGGAACGCACTTTTTCCTTTGTGTGTATACAAGGAACTTTCAGTTTCACCTCTGCATTTATGAAAGTGACCTTTCAGTGTCCTATCAGAAGCCCTGAATTTCAATGAAGACAAATAAATACTTTGTTGGAAGATTAAGTTATTTTTCAATGCCAACACAATTTATTACAGGACTTCAGAAAGAAGTTTCACCCATAACAGTTATCCCAGAAGTAGTACTAGGGTTCTTGTCACTTACCATTGAAGTGGTTTCTTTTGATCCTGAGAAGGGTTGGTGATTTTCTTTCACAGCAGGGACTTCACCAGCTTACCCAGGTTTGGTTTTTGATAGGGTGCTAGAAGATGGGCAACCTAGCTTTGCCCTGTGGCTCTCTCTCCAAGCTGGATATTCTAGGTCTAGAAGTTGACTGGGAGCAGAAAAGACAACACATTCCCCTTCAATAAACAGGTGAAGCGGGGCCTGGTACTTGCACAAACGTGTTTTAGATAGAGCCTTCTTAAGGAATGATTTTTTTTTCCCCCTTAATTGGCATGCATTCCCTCAAGGTTTTAAGTATGAAAGAGAGCCTTACAGGTACTTCAGACTCAGAACTTTCTTTTCTCTATATCTAAAATCTTTTGCACCTCAACCATGACAACACTTATGATGCTGAAGATGGAACTTCTCTTTTGCTTCTGCTGGCACATACATGTTGTCAAATAAAACCAAGGCAGCATTTTACCTCTCAGAACAAACAACTCCACCTCCGTTTACAGGAAAAATATTTTTATAGATTGGTGGTATATGGATACAGACATAAGGGATTATTGGAATTATTTGTCTTTCTGAAGCAGGTTATCTGAAAAGCTTTCTCTGATGAACAGTTCAAGAGACAACAACTGATAGAAGGATGACCTGCCCTTTAAACAGAGTGTCTCAAACCCTTTTGCATGTTATTTTTACATTGCTATCAGTCTTCAGTCAAGCACTTGGCCCAATCATAGGACAATATTTAATTACATTTCAACAGCATTTTTATCAGGAATCATTAAAAAAGCATTGTATTATACTACACAACACCGGATTATTCCCCCGTAAAAACAGTGGCATCAAAGCAATATTCCATCTTATTTTATCAGGTGGGAAGAAAGGTATATCATGACGAACCATCTCCACATCCAAAGTGAGATGCAAAAATAAAGGCATATTGCTTCAAGTGAAAGAACACCACAAAAAGTATTTAGGATCCAGGTTGAAGCTTTTCAAGGATCTACACATAAGGTAAAACCCCTGTTTTATTTCTGCTTCAAAAGGAGACTGCTTCAAAAAATTCAGACCAGACTAAAGAATATTATCCACTAAAGAAAGAACGCAGGGAAGGGACAATGCAGCGTTTTATAGTATTCCCCATCTGCATAGCTACTGTCAGGAAACCACGTGGTCGCTGTGCTCCTTCTATCCCCTATGTGCCTCTCTAAAGGCTGCTGACAAGTGTAAGGTACTTTTCCCCAAAACATGCATACATCCATTGAGACAACTAGCTTCATTCATACCAGTCTGCCAGATGAAACCTGTTTTCAAACAGTAAGGACACCTGCTAGGTATACTGTTGACAGCAGGCAGACACTGCACACCTTACGAGTCCTTCTTGTTGGGTGGTCTTTCATCCAAATACTAAGCTAACCAAATCAGTAGTTAAGTTCAGAAGTCACAGTTCACACAATTTTTGGCAAGAATCTTTCTTTTACAAACAAAGATTCAGGAAAGAGTTACTGAAACAAGAATCAAAACTAGATCTACTGACCCACAGCACATTATTTTGAGATGCAGATTAAAACTGAAGACACACTGCACAAATTTGGTGTATATATAAATATATAAAAATATATAAAAATAGGAAGAACACAGTCAATCACAGAAAAAAACACCACACCATCTTCATTAACTATATTAAAATACAGGTAACCAGGATCAGCTATGCAGACAAGAAGTTACAAAACTTCCCACAAAACACAAAATCCAAACAGTCAATCAGTATTATGTCAACTGCAGTTTAGTTATTACTGAGTAGATTTGTATCAAAAAGCACTTTCACAGACATACAATGTTAGGTTGGTGAGGAGGGGGCTTCTATGGCCATTGCTTAGTATTCTTCTGTTGTGAAGAAAAGATGGATTATTAAGTATATGCCAAGTGTTGTACATACAAATTAGTGAAAGCTTAGATAATATCCACCAGCCTGCTTTTGTCCCCTCATTGGAATAACACTGGATAACTGATGACCAATTTAGCTATCACTGTAAATCACACGCAGCATTTAGAATGTTGTCCCCAAAGTCAATCACTGGATTAGCAGAAAATACATTTCTTCTGCTTTAAGAATATTTGTATCTTTTACTAAAAAAATATGATCACTTTTTTCCTTCAAACAGTACACACACACAGTTATGCCAAATTTAGCAACTTTGGTATTTTCTTCCTAGTTTTTACAGGTTTAGAAGTGCAAACCCCACTGTTCTAGTATTTATTTAGATGAATATCCTAATCAGATTAATTTTAAAAATAATCACATTTCTTCGGTACCCCTCCCCTCAATTTCTCCTCATTTATGTACATAAAGGTATTACCACATTGGAAAGGCATTTCAATGGAAACCAGCTTCTTGTATGTTGGAGTACACATACAGGATACAGGTATGCATGGGAATTCATTAGCTGGCAGTTGCATCTTACAGAGCCATTAATGCAGTGCTAGTAATGATCACGAGTTACCAGAGATCTCAATTCTATATGGATTAACACCAACTAACATTAAGAGCCTGTATTAAAATCAAGACAATAGTAACAACACACTCATATTTCATGTTACATAATTTTAGTATTATGTTCCCCCATGTACCTCCAGTAATAAATAAAATTATCTAGCCAATGTTAAAAATACAGAATTGCATACAGGTACAGGTAACACTAGGATGATTCTTTAAACTTAAGTTCATACTCCATTTATGATAGCCTTCCTTTACACAGAAGCAGAAGGACGAAGATCTGTGCTCTGACCAGAGCTCCAGAAGTTTGGTTTAAGGAAGAAAGTGCACTGAGCTCCAGCCAAGAAAACCAAGAGCCCAGCGGTTCTTAAAGCACATTACAAAGGCAAGAGGATAAAAAGAATTCTCTGCTACCCCCTGAGCGAGAGAAGATGAGTAAGGACATGCACTCTTATGCTATGCCTACAATTCAATTTTTTTTTCCTGGATTTCCAGCAGCTACTTTATAATTACTGCTAGAGAACTTACTGTCCATAAGGAAAAGAGTCTTTACGGAGAACAGGGCTAGAGCCCTGTTTTCGCTTTCACAGAGGCAGAGAGGCCCAAGATCCAGATTCTTATGGACCAACCTAAAACTAGTAATAAAAAATTGTTGAGTAAGCAGAACAAGTAAGGGTCAAAGCCCTGTAACCCTGAAGTACATCAGTAAGAACAAGTGGCGTGTGAGCACAGATGAAGACTCCTAAGTCCATCTCTTCAGGTAATAAACATGAATACAATCAGATAAATTCACTTACATCTTTCATATCTAGATCAACAGTAGTAGATTAGAAAAAAGTTAATTCTGTACAGAAAGAGGATGTCCAGCTATATAATAAAAACTGATTTAACAGATATAAATTGCCCTATACATGCAAAGACACCTGTGTAACACACATTCTTTATGTATATATGCATATACCTGCATACACGTGTATATATACACAACCCAAAAATGCAGTGAGATCAACTTAGTTAAGTATTACACAGCAGGAATACTCCCCCACACTTTCGAAGCCGTCTTTTAAGTCTTAACTTACCTCATGAATTAGAGTGACAAACTGGAAGTTTTATGTTGCAGTAACAAATACCATTTACCACGCGTGATGCCATTCTCCTCCTCCCCTCACTAAACTTGTAAGCAATGATGCAGTCAGTTTAAAAACAAAAAAAAAGCTGGGCAAAGTGAACTAGACAAATGAGATACTTACTTATCAAAGCTATCACTATATTTTATGAAGCTCTCCAATTTTTCCTTGGCATATTCTACCACATCTGAATGAAGTTCTATTCCATGATTTATCCCAAAAGGTCCTGTAAATAGAAACAGCAGTTTTTTTTCTTTAAATCATAGGACAACCGCATGGATCAATATTATACCTTTTGTCTGTGAAAGTACTAACATCCCATAAAACACTGAAGTCTTCCAACACTCTAGACAAAGATATTTTTATATCTGCACTACAGATGGCTTAGAGGAAACATAACAAGGTAATAGGCCAAAGGCTCAAAATTTTTTTCAGGAACAAGAAGAAATCATGAAACAGTATTATGACTTATCTATATCAGGAAAGAATCTGAATCAAAAAGTCACATTTGCTGTGGGGGATTCTGTATTTAACATGTATGCAACAGCCCAGGGACTTCAGTCATTGTAACAAAGAATTGGAAAAGGGAGAGGGAAAGGGAAGAAACTATTATAAACAGTATAATTAGACAGAACTTACATTTATATCCTCTACCACATTCTAAATCTTGCCTAAATATTTAGCTCAAAGATGTTATTCCAATGAAATACAATTCAGTTTGTTTTTTCTTGGACACTGATTAAAAAACAGACCTAGGGTTACTGAGAAAACTTTTTCTGCAATAAAATAAAATCTAGTATATGCCACTAAGCTGATTAATAATTCAATTTTTTAACATTGTTTAGAACATTTTCTATTAGGTGAAATAATACCAAGCCAATAGGTTACTGTATGTGCTGCTCATAAGACCTAACATCAGCCAAGAGGTAGGTTATCATCCAAGGGATGTACTTTGAACTTGTGAAAACCTGTACCTCCTGTTGACACTCACACCTATTGTAAGTTTAGTTTATTACCTATCCCACTGAGAAGCATTAGCATAGGGAATCTTTCTACATTTAATGTTCCCTTGCACTGTAAGAGCCTGTGACATTCCTAACCAGCATAGTTAGTTCCGTGACATGCTGCAGCATCCAACGCATGTTTTCTTTTTATTAAAGCTGTCATTCCTCTAGACTCGTAACTAAAAACAAATCAATGTCACTTGTCCCAAAACTCACACGTATGTTCCTTTCAATACTCAATTTTGACAAAAAAGAACTAAAGAACTGCAAATGCTGGTTGCTCCAAGTTTCAAATTATGTCTGTGAATGTACACTACCACATCATGATACACCGTAATACTCTTAATTTGAACAGAAATACAAACTATAGATTCTATTCTTTCATCAGTGAAGTCAGATGCCAAAGAGTCAGCGGTTCTAAAAAGTGAAACCAACTTCTGTTACTATCCAAAGTCAACTGGTCTCTTCCAATGTAACTGGAAACGATCCTACCACCTAGTTTGAACTACATTTATAATTTAATGGTGTCAACAGTTAACCTGATCTCTATGGAAGGCCTTTTTTTTTTTTTAAATATATGTCACTATACTTGCAAGTGTTCACCAGTTTCAAATCACTTGCTAATTTCATCTGTCATTTTGACACTGTCAGCATGGCAAAAATATACTCACTATATTGTCAAATTGAAAGATGCCCAACTACCAAAGAACACCTGGTTCCCTGTTACTAATTATACTACACACTGAAATTGGTTTAAAAACATGGGCTTTTAAAAACACATGCTTTGTATTTATCAGAAGCATACTTCTGTTTCTACTCCTTTATTAAAGCTGCCGTTCCTTTGTTTAAAACAAACTACAGAACTATTATATATAACTAGTGATTTTATCGAAGGGAGCAGAAAGTAAGAAAACGAAACGCTACATGAACAGGGAAAGCCTGCTTTTGTATGCGGCTGAGCAGGCACCACTACAGGCTCCTTAGCACTGCCAGGGAAGTATCAGCACCTGAGCTGGCAATGCGGGAACATCTGAAGTGTAACCGTGCTCCCTGGGGGCTCTCAGGCAGTCTCACCCTCTGTAGAAGACAAGTCTTTTCCTTTTTATTTTCTTCAACTCCACATATAACACTCTGAAGGACAAGGATTCTGCCTGATAAGGTCAAACCCAGGAGCATTCAACAGGCAACCATTCAAAATAGGTTAAGTACACAGATACAAGTGCAATAAACATGATCCAATTTCTTATTTGTAAGCATCAAAGTCTAGAAAGAATAATGAAAGAACAAAGCTTTACACAATGCAGAGGAATGGATGAATACTATTACATGCTACTCTTAGCACAGATTTTAGAAAAAAATGCAGAACTGGCCTTAAAGTATTCTAATCTAATTAAAATACCTATTCTCATAAACAGAAACACCCTCCAAAATGAGGGAGCAACTCTTATTAGAGTAGGTATCTTCAGTTTTAATTTTTTACCTGTGAATGAACACAATTTTTGTTTCCACAAGAGAACATTAAGTTTGTCAATGAACTTATCAACTGGAACAAAAGATGCTGCCAGAGATGCCAACACATGAAGTCTGTTATATACATATTAGGGATAATTTCTACTTTTTAATCAGTGAGAATGAATGACAAAAAAATGAACTGAAGATTAACAAGCCAACTCTTTAGCTTTGTGTATGTATCAACATATGCTAAAACTATGTATTATCTGTTACCAATTCTTCTGTAACCAACAAAATACAAAAAACTTCATTTAATAGTTATTAAAATTACAGCTGTGAAAAGTATAGACTAAAATAGAGTTATTTTATGTAATGAAATTCATCTGTAAAAAAATTCATTTGCTAGTCCACATGCTCTATATTCTAAGTATCATATGGGGGGGGGAATTAAACCATTTTTCTCTAAGGTAAGTTTTAAAGTTTTAAATTTAACAATTTATTCTACCTGTTCTCCATACAGGAAGTGTATCTGAGGACAGAATAAAGAACACAGCACTAAATAAAATAGCTTTTAAAACCTACAGACCTGCAGACCTTAAGCAGTCTTAAATCTACATCCCAGAACTTCCTCACTAACAAAATGATTCAATAAACATATCTTAGGAGAGTTGTTTGCATGCTCATGGAGATTTATTATTCAAGTAAGTTTCTCCAAGAGTCATAAGCCTCCACAATTTAAATATTTTTTTCAATAAACAGAGAAAAACAAGAAAATAAAATCAAAACAACCTAGAGTAAGGGCATAAACATGGTGCAAAAGCCAACTAAAATTTTAGCACTCAGATTGTTCCTCTATGCTCTTCCCTTTTAATCAACAAAAAGACCGTTTCCTTTCACATTAAAATTTTAGGCTGTAGAAAAGGACAAGCATCAACAACTGCCTCTTCCAGAGGACTCCATGAAATGTCAGCAAACAGCAGTATCAGAGAAGAGCTTGTAGATAACATACAGTATTGTGAAAGCACATCTCAAACACCCAGTTTTTAGTACTATATTTTAAAGAAGTGCAAGTAAAGTTTTACCGGGCTTGTATAATCTTCTAAAAATATGCAGAAGCAATGTATTAAAAAAAATTTCAAAGTTACCTAATATTAATCCCACCATTGTACTCAAATATCCGGTTCCACTACCCAGATTTAGAAAAGATAATCCAGGCTGAAGCTTCAGAGCTTCCATGACTTCAGAATAAATGCAAGGAGCTGACAAGTGTATATTTCCATGCTTCCAGGCCAAGTCTTTGTAAGCATTGTCCCTGTATCCTTCCAGATAATAATCGCCACGATCAATTGCTCTGAAGGCTTGCTCCACACTCTCAGTGCGAATATACTGAGCTTCTTTCAAGTTATCAATTAAGTCATCATTGTCTTCTCCAGCACTCACAGCTCCTCCCATGCTGAATTTCTGTGGTGATTCAGTTAGTTTTCAAAATACATCAGGAGGAGAGCTTTCCCAAAAGCATTAAGTATGTAATGGATTCTTGGTTCTTCTTTCAAAAGCACATCACAAAAGAATCCTGGAAAAAAAAGATAAGCTTACATAACTTGAGTTTCCAAGAGAAACAAATCAACAATTATTAGAGGGTGATAAACATTAAAACTGAACCACTTCACCAAGCAAAACCATTATAGTCTGGACAGTTTATTTCAAAAAATTCTGACCTTCAGATTCATGTTAACTCAATCCAGTGTTTTTCAGCTTAGCTTTAATAGATCAACACTGCCTGTCTACATAAGCAAGCAGTACGGCACAAGAGTTTATATAGTACTGTAGAGTTTTCACTGCCTAAGAGCCCGTCACCCATTATTACATTAACCAGTGGGGACAACAACTGTCTTTGGACTAGCTCTAGACCTATTCAGAGAACTAAATGTCCAACAGCCATTGGAGCTTACACCAACTTCGCTATGTTTAGAAGGAACTGAGTTTACATGCTCTGAAATCACCCTGCAGTGGGAGACACAGCCAGGTGATTGGTGATGGCCACAAGACACATTTCAGATATTCGAGTTGAAGCAGAATACTACTGTTGACAGCCACATATTGTTCTGTTCCGGATTCAGCACCAGGAACCGTTCTGAGATCCTCCTAATGCCTTCCACATGCACTAAAGGAGTACCATTTCCTGAAGTATCTAAAAACTTTCAACAGCTTGCCAGCTTTTAAGTGACTAGAAAGTTTTGTGAATTCTACATTGCATATTCACTTCAAAATAATTCCTTCAGAGCAATATTTTAACTGCAGTATTACATTATTAACCACTAAATTAAAAAATTTCCAGATGTTAACATTTTGAATTTTACATGAATTATCAGCAAAATAGTAACAGAATAGTGGAAAAGATTTTAATCCACCAGTACTAGATGAATAGAGTAACCACAGTGAGCTAGCTGTTAACATTAATTACAAAGTCATCTTGGCCAAAAGAACAAAAAAAAATGAAGAATCTTGGTCCATATGCTAGGTAATCTTATTTCCCTCCTTTCCCCCCTTTTTTTTCTCCATTTTTGTTTGAACCATACATCTAACAACACATAATTCAAGTTTGAACATGCAAGTTGTTTTTCCCGATACTTGGGAGACTTTTCTCAAGAAGAGGAAGAAAAATATTGGCTTACAATGCAAGAGGCAGAATAGTTTGTTAAGTATCATTCCAACTGTACAGTGACAAGTAGTATGTTAGACAAAACATGAAAACGGGAATATAAGCAACCACCATGTTCAATGCTTTACTTCTACATGCTACAAACAGCACCATTAGCCACAGTTAGTTTCTACAAAATAGATGCATTCTACCACCAGTTTGAATGACTTCAAGCTATATATAATACTGCTGCTTACAAAGAAATACTCACCCTGACTCTTCAATAGCATTAAGTACCACCATTTTTTAATAAAAATCCACCTGCTTCTTCAAACAAGTATTTCAGAGCATTCTTTTTAAAATATGAATCTAATCTTATCTGATATTTCTTCAACACAATTCAGCAAATTCCAGTTTTATACAAGCCTGTTGTGCAAATCAGCCTACCAGCAATTCACAAGCACAATCAAGATGCCAAAGGTCATCTAAGTTACCAGAACGAAACAGGTTCATAGATCTAGATCATGGGGATCACTGTCACATAATTCACGATTCAATACTTCAAATGAAGAACCTTCTTACACTAATGAATCCTCTTCCACATTTTTAACAGATCTCTATCAAAACTGTATTCATAAGCCCTTCCATGAAGCCTAATGGAAAGCTCCACAAACTACGACCAATTCCAAATCTGGCGTGTTCCCCAGCCACCACTGCGCAAATTCAGGTATGTGCTACCTGGAGCACTAGGAGGACCAGAATATTGAAGCTCTGCAAAGGAGAGCTAAACCTAAGACGACACTGCTTGAAGGGCTATTCACTATAGCTTCTATGGAAATGAGACTTACAACCTCACATGAAATCCAGAAGTAAACCCACGCTTACTAACCTGAGGATTGGTTGTTTCAAACAGCATTACTTGGTGAGGAAAGGAACAAACAACTCAAAGAACAGGAGAAGGAGGAATACCAAGTGAAACTGTTTCAGCTGAAAGACTATGTATTCAAGATACAAACATCCATTTGTATGATACACAAATGCTTTGTGAAAGACATGCATAATCCTAAATGAGTAAAAACTAAGATGAAACTTTGAAACTTGTTTTGGTGTACTATTTTCTTCCTCATACTTTATTTTTTTGAGAAAAGCATTTCTACTGTACTGGACACCAAGGTTGTATAATTTGTAGCCCCTCCCTGTCCAGAGGGTCATCACAATAGCGTCTTCCAACAGGAAAGCTCATTTCTCTTTGCACTTCTGACATAACTACTTCCTTGTCCTTGCCCTGCATTAGTTTACATAAAACACCAAGTCACTACTAAAGATGAATAATGATAAAGATCCAGTGTTAAGGTTAACAACTGGATTTAAAATTTCAAGCACACAAGCTCCAATTTACCAGTCCAGATCATACAGTGACTACTCCTTAATTACAAGTATACTTAAAAAATAAAAAAAAGGGGGGGG
>VXAA01006002.1:312800-323940 GCA_013399115.1 Anseranas semipalmata
GGGGGGGGAAGCCTTTGGGAATATCTACTCCTGTTTAGTCAATGTGAAAAGGAGTAAGGCATACAAGTGATACAAATGTTTTTGCAAAATTTAACATTATCCTGACCATACAGCAACTAAGCAAACACCCTGATGTAAAGGACAAGCCAAATCCTCAACATTTTTAAAATCAGTTTCTCTTCATGAAAGAAAATGCTTAATATTTTAGTTTATGATGACCAGAAGGTAGCAAATCCCACAGTAAAATATGATACTCCTCTACCTTCAGTATCACCTTCATAAATCAGTCAATTAGTTGGGAAGGGAGGGGGAGAAGCATCTTCTAGAATAAAATACAAAGCACATTTAGTACACAAATTGAAACTTTCTCCTCAACTCTTACCACAAATGCAGTTTCTGCAGCTACAATCTTAAGTGGATCAAGTCACAATTCATATAATTTTCAGTAGGATAAATGGGGCTGACAAATATGACAAAATGACAAAAATATGACAAAATGACAAAATATTCACTAGTTCAGCTAGAGCTGAAGTTCAAAAGCTTATTGCACATAAACATTTCAAGTTATTTAAATAACTGACTTCCAGCAGCAACAGAACAACATAGGCCTGTTGCCTTTAGCAAAAGAAAATAGAAATGAGGTCAAGTGTAAAAATAGAAGATGGTTACATTCCTGACACTTGAAACCTCATCTCAGAGCTATGTATTTACAGCACTCTTAAAAAAAAACACCACAGTTGATCAACTATCAAACTCGCAGTGTACTAAAGGCTTTGGATTTTCTGGTCTTTAGATATATTCTAAAAGCATCACAATTGTATGCAATAACAACACCATGATCAACTCAATACTCCAGTATCAAATGTTTACTTTCACAGCCTGAGAATGTCAGCTTTTATTACATTTCCCCTTCTTACAAGACACTACAAAAAAATTTCGAGTCCTTATCTTGTTTACTAGATTCTTAAAACAGTCCAGTGCAATACAACATGCTTACAGTATGCACACAACATACACAGTGCATACAACAGTATGTTTTAAGAAGTTGTTGTATTACTTAGGCCTGTAATGTTCAAAAGGAGTGAATGAGCAAGGCCTACTCTTATCTCCTGTCTCTTTCTCAGAACCACGATAAAGTTCTTTCACTAATGCAGGCTTCCAGATGCATCACACTGGACCTGCCAATTTTTTCAAATGCAATTGGTTTACATGCACACTGGTTCCCATGTACACTAGCAGTTACTTGAAGGCTCAGCCTCATCCATAAATCTGTATTTCTTTAGATGTCCAATGCCTACTTTATATAAAGCAGAGATCAACTGCCCCTTCATGGTTCTTACCAAAGCGATGATTTACCATAACTCTGGAGACCTACAAATCAAGTATGAACTAAATGTATATTAATAATCTGCCAAAATTCTCTATGGGAATGTAAGAGACATCCAGTAAGACAAAACAAAATTCAGCTCCTTCTTTTACAAACTAAAATTAGAGCACTGGTACTGTTACCAAAGTCCATTACCAAAGCCTGTTCCACAAATTTTCATGCAATTGTTCTAGCATTCTCCCTGTTGCTATTAAAAAGAAAGCACACCACACTTAAGAGGTAACATTTTAAAGTACAGCCTTTGTGACACTATCACTAATTCACCCTTCAGTGCCCAGGCAGCAACTTCTACAACAGATTTTCAACTATGCTTGCAAATGCTTCAATAGATCAGAGATAGATAAAGTTAACCCTGTCAGGTTACGTGATAAAGACCTGTTCTCCACACAAAGGAGCACAGAGGCACACTGGCGGGTTGGGGGACTCAAACACCCTGACACCGCTCCTCCCAGGGCTACCACAGGAGAGGCACCAGCTCTGCCCCCATACCAACCACCTCAGGGCCTCTCCAGAGCACCCGCAGATCAAGAGGTGGCTCTGCTTCAAGGCCACCAGATTTATCATGAGAGGCAGGGGAACAGCATTTGGGGATTGTGCCAGACCTATTATGGGATGTTTAGGGGAAGAACCACAGAGGTGGGAAAAAGGAGGGATCGAGACGACTGGGGAAGAAAAAGCATGGGAAAACAGAGCCCCAAGGTGGTAAGAGGGACAGGCAGCGTGCGAGCAGGCTGCTGGTCAGTATGTGTGTCCAGCTGTGCTCTTCCCCAGCCATGCTGTCTGTCCTGTCTTCTCACTGAACATTCCCAACTCCTTTTGCTGCGTGAGGAGGCTCTATTCTGTGTGCACAGAGGTCTCAGCAGCAGCAGCTGGGGACCCATGTGGCAGCATGGTGCCAGCAAAGGAAGGGGTGAGCATTTGCAGGGGTGCCCACAGACACGTGCAGAGGCCTGGGAACCAGGGGCTGGGGGGGAGTGCCTAAGTGAGACAACTGGAGGAGTCAGCTCTTGGAGGGAAAGGGGAAGGTCACAGTCCACTGCTGGAAAACCTGTGTTAGGGGGTACGGGGGCTGCTGACACACATGAGGCAATACGGGATGAGTAGACCCAAGGGCCAGTTACAGGTAGAACAGGATTCATGTGCATTTCCCACTAGCAGACATTCAGCCTGACCATCCAGGAACAGCAAGAGGGTCACGCCACTGGTGCTGCCTGTGCTTGTGTTAGCGCTGTGTTTTCTCTGTTGATGCTCAAGCCCGACTACACATTTACGTACCTGTGTTTGGGTATGCCTACCAAGAACACATGCTTAACCTCACTAGTGGCTGGACCTAGCGCCACACATGCCTCAACTAAGACTCAGATGACAGACGCATCTAGTCCTTCAACTCATCTGGATGTAATTCTGCAACTTTTACTGCAAGTGATGTTTGAAAGCCTCTCATTTGAAAGTGGTGATTCAAATGTTAGCCTTACATTCAAATTCATTCTGCCCAAGTCTACCCATTTAAGTTTCCTAGAAGTGACCCAGGTGTCACTAGCACTCAAGTCAAGCCCAGTTGTACATCTTGGTGATGACAGATGCCTTGCCCTCCTTAAAGCCCCAATCCTTAAAGCTACTGAACATAGCAAAACATACACATAAGCATAATTTTGTTTTATAGCAGTAATAAGTAGTACCTTCATATATGAAAAACTAAATCAGGATCAAAGCCCAACCACAAAAAACAGCCTTTCCTTCGCAACTAAGGAGACAGCTTCATAAGGAAACACTGAAGCAAGAACAGACTAAGTCTACTTTAAGGGCAAGAACCTATGCCCAGTAGAAAACTGAAACAACTTTACAGAGAAGGGTGACATTATGCTTATTCATCCAAGTTTCAAACTTTTAAAAAGCTTGCATAAATGTAGGAGAAACTGACTTCTGTCTGCCTTCTCGATCATACCCTAAAAAATACATCTCTGATTAGCAAGACCCCATGGTTATTTTTAATGTTTTGTATTCTTTTTGAGAGCTACAAGAATGTTTCTTTCACTTACCCGAGTATTTGCCATACTCATCCTCTTTCCAAGAGCACAGAAATACTTTTACATTGTTGTTGACATTCCTTTACTGTAGTCATGGCTTACAGTATCATTTTGAACATGACTGACAGGGGAATAAGAGGGGAGGCAGGTAAGGGGAATCATTTTACAACTTACAAAAAATACTGTTTCACATATCCACTTATACCTCGCTTTTATCTACACAGCCTAAGATACTGACAAGCTTCTACAGCTAAGATTACAAAATGAAAACACGGCTTTCAAAAATGTGAAATACTAAAAACCTCAAACTTCACTGAGTTGACAGTGACCAAAACTATGAATAAAACTTAAGTAGCCAATACTTTGAAACTTTCTACAAATAATTATCTGTTCTTCACAAACACTCCAACCTACTTCTGATCTCTCACCAACCTCATCCAGGCCTAAAATCATACTGTTTTTCAGTACTTCTCAAAATTAGAAATACTTCTCATAGGACTTTAAGAGACAAAAACAAAATACATAAGCACGTTTTTAACTTGAAAATATTTCTGTATTATTGTTTTTTTTGTCTTCAGGTAAGAACAAAGTACTATTGAAAATATGGCACCAAAATTAGCATTTACTTACAGTATTTACGGCAGGTACAGTCTGGAGGGGTGTTTGGAGCTTTTGGAAATGCCTCAGTGACCATTTCAAGACATTCATACAAATATTTCACCAAAAAATTTAAGTTCAGAACCTTTCATCACTGTTTGATGTAGCAGCTGTGCACCACACAGCATCATATAGTCATCCCCATATTCCTACCCCATCAATTTTTTTCTGTCATAAAAAGCACATGGCTTTCACCTGACAGAAGTGTAGTTTACAGATGTAACACAAGAGGCTGCTACAGTCACATTACCTGCCTTGGTTATATCACGAACAACTCCAGTTTATCCAACATATCCCAGAATGGAGAAGACAAATCCTACACTGACTTTTTTCCTGAGTTTTTTTTCCAGTTACTCCAGAAGACACCACGGAATCTCAGGAAACTCAGCAGTAATGAGTCTTAGTTATAATTAACTGAAGTAAATAAGCAGAAATTAAAGCCTGTGGGATTTATAATGCTCCAAACTGTCAGCTCTGCAGAAGTTACAAAGAAACTCAGCAACAACTTTTCTGTGTCCTTCCAGTTTTCATTGTCCTACTGACTGCAGTAACACCAAATTTAGAGTCTGTAGGAGGAAGAATGCAGAAATGTTTAAGAGAACTGACAGCAGGTGACTACACTGAATGAAAAGAGAACCGCATTTTACTCTCAAAAGGATAAAGGGGAAAGCCTTGTAAATAAACAGCAGGGTCACATGCCCCAGCAGAAGAGCCAGCAAACCCCACCTGCCAGAATCCAACATCAACCACAACAGCAAACCAGAAAATTATGGGTCCCACATTTTTTCAGAAAGAAATTCCTTTAGTGGCAAACTGATGTCCCAATAGAAATACTCAAAATTCCTTACTAACCGAAGGTGTGAGTACTGCAAGAATATTAACCTCTTGCTTTGCTGAAATAAAGTACTCATTTGGTGATTTTAAGAGCTCATTCTTTCAGCACTTTTAATTTCCATACTTTTTAGCCATAGCTACAAGCAAAAAAAGAATTGTGTTGAATATATGATTATGAAGACAGTGGCTCCAACAGCTTTTTAAACTTCAACCACTTTACAGTACAGTGGTGGTAACTGGGTTGAGGAGTATTACTTGACTTTTTCTTTCAAAAATTTGTCAAGAAGAACACATGGTAATTCCTGGATATCTGCTGAAAACACTTGCTACAGAAATAACACCAACAAATTCTCATAGTAGTAACCACTTCTCATTTTTTCCCCACCACACAGCCCTAATTCCTCTTTCAATATTAAAACCACCACTTACAGGAATCAAGCCATTCATGTGGGACAGGGACACCGCAGGCATATCAATGTCTGTATGTAATTCACTAGCTGACTATTACCATTAACAGTTCCAGTGACTACCACCTCACATAACGGAAGCCATATATTGATGCAGGTATCTCTTCTTGAAGAAGCAGCTTTGGGGTTATTTTTAAAATGAAAAAATATGAATAAAGAGCTAAGTAAGACATGTCACCTCCGAGATGTTCTGTTTAAGATTTACTTCCCTTTCACTCCTGAAGATGGAAACTGATGTCAAATGCTACTTGTTTTGCTTGAAGGCTAGTAGCAATACACATACTTTGCATAGTGACATTCAGACGCACACATTTTGTAGCTCCTGGATTACTGCATACTACCTCTCATTACATCTTAAGCTGCTATTATATAAGAACCCTGACTTGACTGTGCCTCCTACCTCTAAATCTATTGACAGGTGTAGACATCAGCTGAAAAAAGCTTCCCAGTGACAGTCAGATGCCTTCCGATGGAGCATTATCCAGTATCCCCAAGTTGTTGCTACTCATCCTGAAAACAGTTTTTGCAATTGTTTGATTTGCCATTAGAAATATGCACCTGTCATTAGGGACAATAATGAGTGAATTGTTAACAAATGTAAGGAAGAAATAATCATGATTGACAGGTTCAATAAGCATTTCTATTTAGAAATTACGCAAGTAAAAGCTCCTGTAATAATAACAAACTATTGATACTTGAGATATGATTCAGGTGCTTAAACACAGCCCTCTAGTATTGTTTTAGAGGCTCATGCTAACTATAGGCTACTTGGTTTATGACAGCAACAATTAGTGTTAAGTAACACAACGGAAACCGCTTCTGCACACATCCTGTCCTTCCTTCCCTCCAAATATGAGAGAAGAGTTGCTGCTGCTGGGTGATTTAAGAGCCCTAGAAAAACACACAAACTCCACTAAAACACGCCTGTTAGCACCCCAGACAAAGGCTGTCCTTCCTCTAACTGCTAGGCTACCTCTACCTGGATTTATCCTGCCTGTCACTTTTTTTTTCTTTCAACTTTCAGGAAAAGTTAGACCTTCAGTAGACCCTCTGTCATACTTAACAGCTCCATGCTCACTACCCAGATAACAATACTAGACACCTATCTAAAGTTGCTATAGGGCAACTATCTTTCCATATCTGCAATGTGAAACAGTTTACAACTTTGCAGGCATTCCATTTTGCTATCAAACCACTGGTACATAAAGCCCAAGTTTCTAAATCTCATTTTTTAAACATAAATTCCATTTGTCTTCCTTTGCACCCTACAAACACTGCAGACCAAATTCAGCACTTCTTTTGTAACACCACTGTGGGCAAATACCATCTTGAGAAAATCTGGAGTGAAATGCAGTATTTTAATATTGAGGGTTATAATTTAAGTCACATTAATGGCCTCCAAATATCTTAAATCTAAACTCCCTGTAACTCATAGAACTCAGCGTTCTGCATTTGGAACAAATTAGACTTTTACATCCTTTCTTCACTAAACACTACACAAAACAAAGCCGAACTCCAAAATTAGCCTTCATTAAATGCATGTTCTAAGCAGTGGGCTCCAAGCCTTTTCCTGCCACAAGGCAGCCTTCTAACTAGAGGAGCAGTTTATTCCTGTTCCATGGTCACCTCCCCAACCTAGAACTCCCCCACACGAGAATGCACCAGAATGTGTAGCCCGAGAGTTACCATGGTGACTTCCTGATGTCACCTCTGAACTATTTTGGGGCTGTAGCATTTGTGTGTTTGTTTTTCTTAAACTGCTCTATGATTAATTCTAGAACACTGTTTTCCTCCTCACAACGATGGACAATTTATGTTCGTGCATCAATTTAAAAGACTGATAAAATTCTGAGAAATAAGTCATATCTATTGTAGTCACAATGTACAAATGATGGACGCCTCAGCTGCTTTCTAGATACAACTTCCAACACCTCCTGCATTCAGCAATAAGTTTCTTTGCATTAACCACCATTTTTAAAGATAGCTTTACTTTCAGTTTACTTGTTACTGTCAAAATTTCCAACAAGCTTCTAATCATTGTGCAATTCAGATTTCTGTAGACATTTAAAAAGAATCCCCACACAGTTGTTAGGATTTCAAGCTCCTTGTGATGAGTTAACATCACTGCCAACTTTGCAGTAGCAACGCTAACTCTGTAGCAAGAAGTTGGCATGATGTACCAGGAGGACAAAAAGGAGACAAAACTAACACTACTGTTCTGAACAGCAGCCAGATAATCCTTCGATCCTGAAAAAAATGATACCCAACATCCTAAACTGCTACAAATTCTGTCCTTTCTTCAAGGCTCAGAAGTCCAGCCCAATTTTCTTAAACACAGCAGCAGCAACTGCTTTAAGAGCTTGTATTCGGCAGGCCTGAAGCCTCTAATTAACATCCAGAACACACAAATAAGCCCCAAAGGAATTGGAGCAGAGTAGTTATTTCCAGATGTTTTAATGTAATTATGTCCACATTATTTAATATAAACTACTTTGCTCCCTAGAACTCTATAAAAGAACAGGGAAGAAATGGAAAAGTGCGATCACACTTCTGCAAAACGGACACACTGGAAAGGTTCTCCTTCAGAAAAACCCACACTCTTTGGTTAGAGGAGATGAAGCATACTGATCTACTTGATCTACTTCTGACCCTACCGGAAGACTTCTAGAGCACCTTTAGGCAAGTCACATACCTAATTACTCATTTGCAAAACAAGATGGCACACATTCTTCCCACTCTTGGTTTGAAGAATTTACATTCTAAGTAGGTAAAATAAATTAGATCATATTTAGTGATGCTTGCATCCAAGACTGCCAAGTGCTGTAGATTTCGAAGCACTTTTCTTACACAGAGGTAATTCATGATCAGCTACAGAATCACTTGCAGTTTGAACAGAATGGTAAAACAGTAGGTCTCCTCTGCAAAACTCCTTCCGACAATGGGAACAAGGTAGGAAATGAAAGGAACAGGTGCACGTAAAGATGCTTCTCCTCCAGAGATGGCTGTGTTCTCAGTTGTCTCTTACCATGCACTGAAGTCAGGAATGAACGTACCCATACTGCTTATCTATTTCATAATTACTTTTACCGCATTTGTTTTGGGAAGTCTTAAAATTACTTGCACACACGTTTCTAGAAGACTGCATGGAAAAATTATTTTGCCCATATTAAGTTTTGGGTGTACCTTTGGAAGAACTGTATTACTGACCACATCTTGCAGCAGGAACCTGAAATTTGGTCCTTGTGTTACTATTCTTTCAAATTTGCCTAGAAAAGTTACAGGCAACATGCTCTTTAGAGACTTCCACCCACATCAGTATCATGCCTGATTGCACCTTTACTTTCAGGATACACACAAACTCAGAGCAACAGCTCCTCAAGTTTGCAGAAACACAGCCAAGTGACTGCTCTGGTGCAGTCCGGCACAGTCATGGAAAACTACAATACATGTTTGGCAGTTAGGTTCTATTATTAGACTCTTGTAAGGAACTAACCTCTTCAAAAGGAGCTGTTGCAGCTTGGGGCAGTCATCAACAAGAAAACAGAAGACTAAGCAATAAGAACGGCCAATCTGACAAGATTAGGACTATAAAAATGGCAAGACTTCATAAATTAATAAATCCAGTATTTCAAAATTGAAACTGGCTGTTCAAATATCTAGAGCAACTCACAACAACAACAAAAAGGTTGAGGTTGGATGAAGAAAATTCATAGAGAAAGCCAATTAGGAGAGACAAATATTTTTACAGGACTTTTGCTGTGAAGATCTGAGATTATGCAGGGAAGGAACCTTCCTATGCAGACCCAGAGATAACATTTGGCTGTCCTGAGTGCAAGTTCAGTATTATGTAATCTTGCCTGTTTCTGCAATTTCATGACATTGTCCTCACTTCAGACCTCCCAACAACATCCAATTGTTTCTCCTTGCATTTCTGAGGGACACTGACTGTTGTCAAGCACATCTGGCTACATGTTCATCTCCAAAGCCCTCACTGTGGTTCTCTGACCTCAGGGATGTATCTCATGTTCCTATCATTACATTACCTTTATTCACCCAGTCAGTTAAAACGGCGATGGATCTTTCACTTATTTGTCCACCTACACATCCAAAACATTTTTCAAACTTTTCCAGCAAATCAGGCAGGAGTTCTGCAGGAAACAGATCCATTTATCCAAGCCCGATTCATTCCAGAGATGGGCTATGCAGTGCCCAGAATAAAGTAAGGGTCTGCAGGGGGCAAGAATCGCATATTATGATTCCTTTGCAAGAACAGTGTCACTTACAAAAGCACTCTCACAATACTTTCTTGTTATTTACTAACTTTAAGCATCAGACTTTCACATCTTGAAAACATTCTCTTTAACACAGAGGGCACAGGAACAAGAAGAATTGTTATCTTCGTTAATTCCTTCAAGTGCTGACTATCCTCATCTGTGCATCTCCTCTGCGTGCCTGGAAGTTTACTGCTTATTATCAGAAGAAACCGTACTCCCTTGCTGAAGTGTGCAGTTCAACTGCGCTTAACTTTTACTTGACAGGAGTAAAGAGTACCCAGTAGAGGACAGTACCTATGCGACTACTGGTAAGTACCGCAAGGACACAAGCATTCTTAACGCACTGCAGCAGTTCCATCCTCTCTTATGTAGACCCCAAAAACGTTTTCCTCCTTCTTCCACCCCAGAAGGTGGACTCTCCCTCTCCACCCTAGGAGCTCATTTTCACCACAGGAGGTTTTCTGTTTTAATTTTCCCCTTCTCCTGTCAAAGACGGGGCTGTACAAACCAGGCCCCAGCTGCTGACCGCGTATCAAATAAACGCCAACATTCCTCCCCCCCCCTCCGCCCTCCCCGGCTTCGCTGCGAGCCGCTGACAACTGCCGCGGCAGGGGGGCGGAGGGCGACGGCGGAGGGCCGAGCCGAGCCGAGCCGCACACGCGGATGGGAGGAGGCAGCCGCAGGTCCCGGCCGGGCGAGGAACCGCAGGCAGCGCAGCGCAGCTGAGCGGCGGGCAGCTGCGGCCCGGGGACGCCTCCCCCGGGCAGAAAACAACAAAGCGAGCAGGCGTGGGAGGAGGTGGCTGCCCCGGCGCTGGAGCCTGCTCCTCCCCCGGCGCTGCGCTCCGCCAAAACAGAGCGCGCGATGTAAACAGAGGCCAAAAGTGTGCGGCGATGGCAGAGCGGGGGGGCGAGGCGCCCGCTCCCCGCTGCGGCCACGAAGGCGCAGCGACGCCGAGCACCGCGCACCTACCACGGCTTCAGGGCAAGAGGCGACGTTACCCCGCCTCCGACGTACTTTATTTGTGTCAACAAGGCTTTTCTTCCCTCTGCTGCCACAGCACCGCCTCTCCTCAGGGGGGGAATAACCTCCCCTAGCCCGCGGATCTGTTCTGGAGACGAAACAAAACGCTGCCTCGCGTTCCCTTTTGCTTCCCCCCAAATGGCTCGGCTTGGAAGACGCAACCCCACAAGACCCTGAGGTTATTAAGACCCGCAAAAAGGGGGGAGAAAAGTAATCTCCCGTCCTCACGGCGTTTCTCCAGAATCAAAACAAAAAAAGAAAAAAAACACAGGAAAAAAACAAACGCACCAGGCAGAGGAGGCAGGGCACAGACCTCCCACCTGGGACGGATCGCAAGGCTGGTGCCCCCTCGAGCCCACGTCCCCTCACACCTGCTCCGGACCCGCGCAGCACCCCCCCTCCCTCCCTTTTGGGCCAGAGATTATTTAATACGCAGGCGACGGAAGGACGCGGGGGGGAGGAGGAGGAACA
>VXAA01006002.1:324727-348681 GCA_013399115.1 Anseranas semipalmata
GGGCTCCTAACGGCGGGGCGGTTTGCCCTGGCTGCCACGAGGGGAGCCAAGCGGGAGGCCGACGTCTCTTCAGGAGGGCCTCTCACGGGGCAGTCAGAAAGTGGCACCACACACCTCAGAGAGAAGGGACGTTCCGCTCTGATGCTCTGACAGGTGGGACGGTTTGAAGAATTGCAAACTTCTGTAGAGAAAGGGAGATCCCAGGGAAGGCTCAGAGGAATCTGGGAAAGGAGAAAGTCCTGTGGCAGGGAATAGACAGGAGTAACTGAAGTTCGAGACAGCCCCAGGCCCCGGTGCACGCTAGTGAAGGCCGAGGTGATCACAAGTGTGGGTCGTGCTGGGCTCTGGCCTCAAGTGACATCTCTCAGGCACTGTCTCATGTTTGGCTTCAGAGGGGCATGGAGGAATGACACGAGGTCTGGGGAGTCAGAGGGTGCAGAAAGGAGGCTTCTTCTGGTGTTCTGAGGAACCAAAGCAAAAGTTTTATCAGCAGCAGGACTTACGGCTTGGCTGATTGGTTTTCGTTCGAGGACAGGAATGAGAAAGACTGGAGATAGGGTCAGAAAATGGATGATACACTTGTGGAACAGTAAGTTCAGAGTGACCAACTTTTCAAGCTAAAAGCATGTTTTTAAGGGATTTAAGGCTACTTGGTATGAAACCTGAAGATCCAGAATGGACCTTACGATTAAAACAGCAACTTTGGTAACTCAGTGACATTTACAATGATAATTTGATCTGGAGTGGTTTAAGCATTGAGAGTCTTGCAAAATGCAGCTGAGAGGCATAAGGTTTTGAGTTTTAGCCAAAGTTGGAGTACTGGTGGAACAGGATTTCTAACTAAAAGCCCTGAGAAATGAACTACATAAAAATGTAGCTGGTAAGAGACCAGGAGTGAGTATTACTGGGGGGCAGGGGCCTTGGGGGCAGTTCATGCCTGCAGCACACAGTGTTTCTAGATAGTAATTAAGGTGGGGGTAACTGGCAGCATAAGGGGGGACAGTTTCTGCTAAGCTAACACTGAGAAATAATTCTGCCTTTTATTAGTTTGGCTGAGAGATTCAAATAGCCGTATTGTTACTGCTGTAACTGATGCACCCATGCATGAGAGGAGCGGAGGAGAAACAGAAATTCCATTTTTGCGTTGAAATATGTCTTGCCCTCAGATAATAGACTTAATTTTTGCTGGCCCTAAGAAGTGAATAGTTTTTCCACTATGAATTTTTGGACAGATTCATGTGTATAATTCTCTGCCTATGGTGTGTATGAAGATTTCCTGCTTTTCATTCCCTCTCTTTCTATCACATTCCTAGATCTTCTCGCATGTAACCAACACATACTCATTACCTGTCAGACAAAATGCACTTAAGCAGTATTCACTCAGGACAGAAGTTATGGCCATATTTTGCTCATTTGATTTTAAGGACATTTTCTGATAGCTTTTTTCCTTACAGATTACCACAGTATGAACTAACACCGTTTTCTTTCCATTTGCAGTAGACATGATCAGGTTAGGGAGGTCTTTCTGCCCTCTTCTCTCAAAGACAAAAAGAAGCTTCAATATTGAGATCTAGCAGAAAATTCTACCCAAGCATGTATGGTTCTACCAACTCCTGTCTTCATCTTCAAACCAGAAGTAAAGTGCATATTTTCTGTTACAGTGTGTAACTTGCACCTTGATGTGAAATGTATTTATTGTCACATCACTTTAAATTTGAGATGTGCCTAAATTGAACAATCTTTCTTTTCATTTGAGTGTAAGTTAATATTCTCAAAAAGCATATGTGAGCTTAAGTATTACGTGATAGGCCCTGTCAAAGTTCTGTATAAATTAGCTGAGTTCAAAACCCATGTAAAGCACTTCTTAAGTAAAGCACACTGAACATCCTTTCACTCTCATAAAACAATGGGTTGTTTAAGCTAAGGTGCCCCCCAAACTTCATTACTCTTTGAAAGTGTTTTTTGGGGGGGTTGCTTTTACTTTCTGTGCATATTTAAGCATTACTTATTCTTTCAGTATTTTGTCCTGATATTAGTTTTTTAATGATCATACAAAAAAAAAAAAAAAGTATGAGCTAGGTGAAAGACTTCAGTTTGTCTTCATTTTGTGCTGCTGGTGAAGGTTATAACATTCACGTGCCTTGTAGAAATATACATACCTAAGACTTCAATTTTTATAGGTAAATTTGAAATTTGCTACTTGTGATCATTAAGATTAAATATAGAAATGTAGCTGTTGCCATATTGAAATGAAAATCAGATAGGCACAGCAGTCTGTGATGTAAAATTCTTCCAAATAAAGATGATGTCATATACATTGAGTAGTTAGGCATACTGAATTTCTTATTTACATACAAAAAAATTGCTCTTTAGACCAAAACAGCATTTTGGCCCTGCTAAAAATGGTAGTAGCTTAGAACTAGAATGGTGTAAACAGCATTCCTTGGATGTAATCCTCCTAACTTAAAAGTAACAAATAATGTTTAATTTACAATGCTTATATTTTTGTGCACGTCTCAGATTATGAAAACCATTTATATATAATTGCATTTAAAGTGGCTTGCCTTAAGTCAGTTTCAACTTTATGTTCTGTAGTACTGAATAATTGTTTTTGAATACTTTCATATACTTTGGGAAATACATAAAAAAAAAAAAGTATTTTTCTTGAAATGTTATTTTCAGAGATCTTCAATTACCAAAATGGCCTATAAAGTTTGACCTTGTAAAATTTTTGACTGAGCTTTAGCCAACAGTGTTCAAAATATTTTTGAAGTTCTGCAATAGTCTAATTTTATATTTATATTATATATTTATATTATAATGTTCTGTTGGATTTCTTAAAGTTTGGATTTCTTAAGTATTACCCATACCAAGTAAGAATTTCTTTCCTCCCTGTGGAAAACTAAAGCAATAAGGATATAAAAGAGACACATTTAAGCTCTATTTCTAGTCAGTTATTTCACATTATGGTGCATGCATTTGAATGTTGACACAGGTCTTAGGACAATATTGAAAACTTACAAATTGTCATTTTGAAACCGTGATCATTTTCTGATGCTGCCATTTTCTGTGGTTAATGAAACCAGTTTTTACAGGTAAGTTTTCATGGTCTTTCCCTTTTGCATTGACTTTTGTTCTAGATGTGTGAAGAAGACGTAACTAAGGTTATTTACTGTTGTGTGGGTTACCCACCGTTTGTTTTACCTACTGACAAACATCTGAAGAAGTGTTCTGAATGCCAACACTTAACTTCCTCAGCCACAGTTGTTATAGCCAGTGTCTAGTTATATAGAGTTTCAGTCGGTTCAAAAAAAAATAACGAAGAAGCAATTGATGGTGGTCCTGAAATCAAAACAATGAGAATTTCTTCTTTATGGAAAGTTATTTGTGCCTGAGTTTTCAACTGTTGCTTTATGAAGGGCATAAAATTAAATACATAAAAATAATAAAAAAAATCAGTATGTAGTGTTGGGTCTGCGTGTAGTCTGGAAAACATGCAAAAGTACCATCCCCAAAAGAGTAATAAAATAGAGATGAACAAACGTAGAATATAAGTTACAATTAAAATATTATGGGAGTGTAACTAGATACCCCGATCCATAAAACTAAAGCTACATTTCTGTTTAAAGTATAGCCCCTGAGTGTCCTCTATAGATTCAGATGAATTGGCTTGAGTGAGATGATACAAAGATCTGGGTAAGTAGTATTTGATAATATATCATAATTTTTGTCATAGCTTTTTGTTTGAAGATTGTTTTTAAAATAAAGGAAATGTTAAGATTTCCTAATCCAGCAAATAACTCCAATTGTTAGTGGTCCAATTAAATTAAATAATTGTGAAGTATATAGTATAGCCAACTGTTGCAAATTTAATGTTTCTTATCTAACATATTTTTCCTTATTGAAAATGTCCGTCATCTTCCATTATGCCAGTGAAGCAGGAGCAAAAAATTTTCCTCTAAGAGTTGGCAGCATCAGAGTTTTCGGAGTTAATGGTAGTTCACAGATTCACAGATTCACAGAATTGTAGGGGTTAGAAGGGACCTCCAGAGATCATCGGGTCCAGCCTCCCTGGCACAGCAGGTTCCCTAGAGCAGGTTGCACAGGTAGGCGTCCAGATGGGTCTTGAATATCTCCAGAGAAGGAGACTCCACAACCTCCCTGGGCAGCCTGTTCCAGTGCTCCGTCACCCTCACCGTGAAGAAGTTCCTTCGCATGTTGGTGCGGAACTTCCTGTGCTCCATTTTGTGGCCATTGCCCCTTGTCCTGTCCCCACAGACCATTGAAAAGAGGCTGGCCATGTCCCTGTGTCCCCCACACTGCAGGTATTTATAAACATTGATAAGGTCCCCTCTCAGTCTTCTTTTCTCAAGGCTGAACAGACCCAGGTCTCTCAGCCTTTCCTCATAGGGGAGATGCTCCAGGCCCCGTATCATCTTTGTGGCCCTCCGCTGGACTCTCTCCAGAAGATCCCTATCTCTCTTGTACCGGGGAGCCCAGAACTGGACGCAGTACTCCAGGTGAGGCCTGGCCAGGGCAGAGTAGAGGGGGAGGATCACCTCCCTTGACCTGCTGGCCACGCTCCTTTTAATGCACCCCAGGATCCCATTGGCCTTCTTGGCCACCAGGGCACACTGCTGGCTCATGGCCAGCCAAGTTGCTGTCTCTGTTTCTTTTACTATGTTTAAATCTTGCAACTTTGGGTAACTCTTAGAAGTATGACGTCCTGTTTCTCATTTGTTTTACATACAAGAAATTTTTTTTCTCAAGTTTCCACAATCTTACTAGACTTCCTTCCCCCATTCTAATCTAATTCTGCTTTTTTGTTTCATCTTTATTATCAGGCATTTTAAAATTAGTTGATTTCCTGTCTGTTTTGTATGCCTTCTCCTTCTGATCTTCTTGCCTTAATATAGTATATGCATTGAGCTCATTGTTTTTCCTTTTTTTTTTTTTTTCATTGCCTTCTTTTATTTTTGGTGGCTTTTCTTTCATGACAAGCTTTGACTGGCTGTTTTATAGGTGTAGAGCACACAGAGCATGTGCTGTGTAAGTAGCAGTTATGCTTTTCAGATATTGTTCTCTGTTCCCTACAGTACATACCACTTCTGGGAAAAGGATACATGAGCATGTACTTCAAACTGTATCCCACTGACATAGCCTGTTTCAAGATGAAGGCTCTGAAATGAAGAAGAGCTGCAGTGTCTTTCTCCTGTCTTGAAGATTTGGTCTTCCCACATTAACATCTTGTCTCAGAGTAAAAAATACCATGCTCTTGAGAAAATTTCAAATAATACAGAGGGAAAAGTAACAGCATCTGGAAAACAGTTTATTTTACCCTAAACGTTTGGCCTACCTATCTTATTTTTAACATGTTTTATGTATTCTTTGCTCCCAGATATTGGAATACACCTTTTGTGGCTCTCATCTATGTCCCAGCAGCTATCACGCCATTTCCAAAGATTTATGGGGAGTACAGTTCCAGTTCCCAGGAATGCCGGTGAGCTCCCACAGAGTGCCAAAGCCAAGCTGAGTCCATTCCTTTGCACATACAGCACCAGTCCACTGACAGTTAAGCTGTAATGGAGTAGTCTGACCGCATGGTCGTGTGACACATTGTAACCACCAGCTCTAATGCATTAGCAAAACATCAAGCTGGCTCTCTCTGCTGTTGTTGTGGTCCTCTGAAGCAGGAATGCAGCTGCACTGCTTTCAGGCGTGACCTGGCTCTGGAAGTAGTTTAGTCACATTTGTAGGGCGCTGCTTTTACAGATGAAACTTGATAGATCTTGTCTGTAAGACTGGTGAGATCTACTTGTGCAAGCTATAGTGTTTCTGCATCTTTGGCCTGCTTAATCTGCAATTTGGGTAAACAAACCCAGGATAACGGTCTTAGATAAAAGTGTTTGTATGCTGATCATGCTTAAGATCAGAGTAGTGTCTCCCAAAGGCACAGTTCATTGAAAAAGATTTCTTTAAAAGGAGTAAATCATCATTTACTCCAGACCATATCAATGTGACAGGTTACTTCGTTGAGTATTCCTGCTGCTCTTGAAGACTTACTTGTAACTTTAATTTTCTTTTAGTACTACACACTCTGTCCCTCTCCTGCCCAATTCAGTGAGGCAGTTGGTAGTGTAACCTTGCTAAGACATTTGTATTTTTTCAGGAACTGAGATTTTCACGTCTGTAGATTTTGAAATACACTCTCCACAGACATAAATTGCATTAAGCTGTTGAACGCTGTTACACATGCTGTAGATCACAATTGTGCTTCTCTATAGCACACATAATCAGTTCCAAATAAAATGTATTGGGGCTTGAGTCACATACATTTATTTGGAATGTCCGTAATCTACCCATGCATCCCAACTCTCATGCCCCACTTAAGTGATCACAACTCTCATCTGCCTTATCAGAGGAACAGTGGAACAGTGGTACAATAGTAGCAGAAACTTTTTTATTTTTAATGGCCCCAAGTAAGCAGGAATAGCAGTGATATTTACCTAAAGTGATATATCTGCATACATCTGGATGGGAGAGTGCAGGAGGTTTTTTCACTTACCATGGAGTCCTCTGCTAGGGTCATGTTAGCGTCTCAGGTCCCCTGGAGCAGTCTTGTTGGGAGCATTCCTTCCTGGGTGTGGGCAAAGGGTGGCACACAGCCAGGAGTATTATTTTAGCTGCCAGAACATAAGTTATGCTCAATTCATATTTTAAAATATTGAAAGCACATGCAAGAAATATACATATATATATTTTAACTGAAAGATGAAATGGAATCAAATCTGTGGCCATAGATATTGGTCTCAAAGGTATGTCTCTTATGATCTGCTGTTTGACCTTCTTCAGACTACTTTTCCAGTTTACTGCTCGTGCCTTCATCTTCTTTTCTTCTGTTAGGAACAAACCTGAGATCATAACAATGGAAGGGTTCCAGTGGCCTGTAATCACTGATAATTATATAACCAACATTTGTACATAAACATAGCACACTGATCACATCTAAATAACAGTTGACATACTATAAAATAAAATTTAGTTACACAGTCAAATGTAAAAAAAAAAAAAAAAAAAGAATTTGTTACCAAGACAAATGTTTGTCTTTTAGATCTCATCTGTAGAATTTACCTATTCAGCTGTGTGATATTTTACAACTAATAGGGTATTTTTAAGCCATTTAAGCCAAAAAATTATCAATACCTACTTTCATTACATATTTTTTTCCATGACTCCTAATGGGAAAAGAAATATCTTCCTTCAGTGTTTCTGCTTTCAGTCATTTGTAACTTTTCACAGAGGTATATTAGTATACAACATGAATATTTCAGCAGAAAGTGTCACCTCTGTCCTACTCATGGATTGTAAGCTGCAAGCACGAGACATTCTCCATGAAGATATGTTGATTTGTCTCTAGCTGTAACTGACAGTGAGTCAACAACAGACTTTGTGTCATTCTTTGCTTAAATCAAGAGGGTGTTTTGCTAAATTTATGATGCTATTTTCTTTATAAGCAACACAGCCTTTCGAACTGAGAAAAATTATATGCCACCATGATTAATACTTTGAAGCCAAACAGTCGATGAGCTTCCCTTGAATGAGTCACCGTTGAAAGGAAGTTACTATATTTTGCATCTTAAATAATAGCTCAATTTTATTCTGAAATAATGTGTTGGGAATTTTCCTGTTTTCTTTTTTTTTTTTTTTGTCTGATTTTGTTTATCAAATAGGGAACAATATATAATTTCATTTATATGAAATAACATTTAACTCGTAGAGCCTCTCTTCTTATGTGTGAGCTAATAATACGTTATCATTAGTCCTCTTATGGATAGTCAGCTGGTCTCTATGCAATAATTTAAGATGCTTTTAAGTCCAGTCATTCACTTAGAGTTATAATCTGTTAGGTATCTGTTTCTTACATGCTGCTTTTATGTAGGAAAGGTGAGAAAAGCTATCTGTATGTTGTAAATATGTCAAAAATCCACATCTCTAGTTTTATTTCTAACACATTTAATGTTTTCGCAAAGTGAGAAGGTTAAGTTTGTAGTACTTTTTTCCTAAGAAGATTTAAATTTTTAAAACAATAGGATTCAGCTGTTACACACATTATGTTAATCCTCTTTTGGATGTATCAAACCATCCTTTGCCAACAGGTTATCAAAAAGATGAAGTGCATTTTTTGTATATTAATTGTATTGTACATTTTGTATCAGTAAAATTAACATGCTGTTGTTTTAAGTTCATAGGATATAGCATTCTAAATTTAAGTGATTTTTATGAGAAACAGGAAGAATAAATTAGATACAACAGACTTACAAAAAGATTTGTGCTTAATATTCAGCACGCAGGCTGTTTTTTAAAGGCCTTAACAGAAGATAATCTTTTCTTTTCGCCTCCTCCAAACTATTGGTGCTTTCCAAACCCACAATTGATATTTTTCTTCAAATTTGTCAGAAGTTTTGTGTCTCTTTTTGCTTCTTTTTGCTTTTTGGATGATGCAGTTGTCTGCAGTTAAGTCTTTAGAATATGTGCAGATGTAAAAGCGAAACTTTGTAACTATGTCTGAGGTGCATGTTATTTAGTAAGTTATATGAATGCAGATTGCTAGTAGTGATGTAAAGGCTCTCTGGAACAGATCTGTACTTAACCGATTAATTAGAGCAGCTTCCTAGAATCCCTCCATGTTTGTGCACTATACCTTAAGGTATATAGTAGAAGAAATTATATGGCCTGAATATTGTCGTCTGTTTTTTTGTTTGGTTGGTTGGTTTTTATCTCCAGCTGCTAAAGAAATGGAGAGAAAGGTTAATTGATAAGACGTTCGCTAGGTAGGATATAGCCATTGAAAGGAATTACTTGAATATGGATACGGGGACCAATATGCATACAGGTGAACTACATAGCAGTAGCAAGCATTGGGTTAGTTTCGCGACTTTGTGGGATGTAAAAGTAGTTAGGAGAAGATAAAGTAAGTAAAGAGTGAAGGAAAGAAGATGGATAAAGGGACAAGGCAGGAAACAAAGAATCAGAGAAGAAAAAGGGTGTGACATGCAACTGGGATTTGAGAAGATTGCAGAAAATAGCTAATGAGAACAGTGCAAACAAAGCTCAAAATTATAACTTTTTTTCTCTTTCTGACTACACAAATCTCTCTTTGGTCATTTCTGCAGCTTTCTATTATCACTAAGTGCAGTATATTTTCTGCCTTCAGCCTTTCTCATACATACAGATTGAGGTACAGCTAGGAGGTGTCTGTATCATGAAGAAAGTGTCACTAGCACATTTTGGGAAGGCTCTGAAAAAGAAAGAGCAGGTAAAGAATCATTCTATGATTCTAAGAAGGAAAAGATGGAAAAAAGACACTGAAGGCAACATCTTGTGAGTGAAGCATGCTGATAGTGAGAATGGTAGACTTGGACACCTTCTTACATACCTATTTCTGTGATATGCTGAGTACTTTCAAGTGACTGACTTTTAAGAGAGATTCACTTCTGACAGGAATGGTGGCCACTCAGTTTATATGAGAGCAGGGAGGGGTGTGCTCTAATTGAAGGCAGGGCTAGCCAGGAGCTGGGAGCAGCCACAGCACAGAATGGGCAGTGCCCTCACCAACAGGGAGCAGTCAAATAGCACCTGAGCTAAACAAGCAAACCAGAACAGTGCAGCAACAGCTCCTATAAACAGCCCATCAATCGCAAGGCAAAAGCAAAGCAACAACCCAGAACCAAGGAACCAAGGTGAATCCATCTGACCTGAACAACAGTATAGGGATGGAAATAGTAGGTATACCTACACCATACAGCAGCCTGAGGTTAAATGGATCTCCTGGGGCCATGGGCAGGGTTGTGAGTGCAGGTCCCAGGTGGGCCTGTTAAGGCCTATTGGTGCACTCAGCCCTGATACTCAACTTTTCAGAGTATCAAGTCCAAGTGAAGCTCTTTCACAACTCAACTTGGCAGGTCAAAGTGTCAGTGCAGGGTATAATAACCAGATTAACATCGTACTGGTTAGTCATATTTAAGGTCCATCACATTTAAAAAAAAAAAAATCTGACTGTTTCAGATGATCTGTTGTGGTAAAAAAAAAAAAAAAAGTTTGTGATGTTTTTCATTTGTTTTATTTGGCCTAACACATACACCTACTGTGCAAGACAAGGACAAGTAAGCAGACCATTGTTCGTGTTAAGCCTTGACTTAAGCTAGCATCTTCTTATTGCATACTGCTAATAGTGAAAGATTTTGTTAAAGCCAACTCATTCCTACGTGCAACAACAGGAATGAACATTTTGTACTTCAGAAGGGCTGAATAAGTGTCTAAATCTCCACCCTTTAAATCATGTGGAAGATTCTGTCATCCTGATTCCTGACAGTTCTCAATTTTCTACCAACCCTAAGATGTGAAAAAATAAATTATCTAATATTTGGCAATAAAACAACTATAATTCTTCATAGGGATTGAAGGCCCTTAACTATTTTACTCAATCTCTCTCTAACTTCTCATAGAACTATATGAAAAGAAAAACTCCACTGAAGAAAAACCAGATATGGGAGAGAAAGATGTACTCGATTGGCTTTTTGAATAGTGTGAAAGTCATTCTACTGAAGGTAGCAACTTCTCATCAAGTAAAATAGCGGCTCTCAATCAATGGGACTACATGTTAGCCTAAGGGTATACCTACAAAGTACTTTTTATTGTGTGTGTTGAGTCTTTCAGTGGCAAGAAAGTCTTCAGTGGACTCTGAGAACAGTATAAAAGTATTCCATCAATATTATGCTATGTATTATAGGAATTGCAGAATCTGATCCTGAAACAATTAAAATCTCAGTATATTGAAGAACATAATTATTTACTTTATATGCTAACTTTGTTTCTGTATAACTTATTTCCCTGCTACTGAAGCAAGCAAAAATGCAAGGATAGTTCAAACCTCTTTTTCCTCCCGCAAAGAATAAGCTTTTTTTAACCGAGTTGCTGTACTTTTTTTGCATTTTCTGGGATACATTCAGTCAGAATCTGCACTTGTGTAAAATGTTTTACAAAGTACGGGCAACAATGTGTTAATATTAGAGAACATCCACTAATTATTTCTGTTGGCTCTCCCTTTTTTAAAGTCTGTATCTAGCTAATTTTTAGGTGTTTCTTTGCTTCACTTATAATTTCACCTATTGAAAAAATAGAACTCAGAGCATACTCTAAATTACAGGTAAATCTATCTGTGGTAGGTAAACACCCATATTTAAATTTGCCAGCATCAACTTAGCTGTGATCAATGAACAAAGTTTACACTTAAATCTCACTTTGGCTTCTAACTAGTTTGTAACTGCAGAGGCCTCCTGATTTAACACTCTTGTTCTCTAGAGGGTTTATGCTGCAGAACAGGAAATGAAGCTCAAGAACTTTCCTTTCTATAACAAACTGATACTTTTTCTCCATGTGTTTTAATTCACCTGAATAAAACCACTTGTATTTTTGGCACGTAATAGTAAACTGAACCCATAATGAACACAAAGTTAGTCGTAAAGACCTAGGAGTAGAATAGCATCCAAATGGTTTCAGGTGTTTAGAGTACTAGAAGACACTAGAAACTAGGCAGTGTGTAAATAAGCATGTAGCTAAAACTTTCATAGCAATTGAAATTATTTGGGATCCAACTAGGTTTATGTGATTTCTTCATACACATCTGTATTAAGGGTAAAATTATACACATGTATAAAAAAATATATAAACAAAATTTTAAAAGAAAAAAAACACAACTAAAGCTATTTAATTACATTACACTTTGTTCATACACATCTTTTATCATAAAATATTTATATGAAGGCTACCACATAGTCCCATGATAGACTTCCACCTTCCAAAAAGTTGTCAGATTCTTTAGAAGATGATTTTGGAATATTTAAATAAATAAATAAATGAGATTGCAGTCACTTCCTGAACCTCAGCTGTGAAGAGGAGATGGTAGAAGCATCTTCTTTTGTGGAATAATGCACTTGAAACAGATTTTAGAAAACCACAATGAAAGATATATCATAGCTAAGAGTTGTTCTGAATAATTTTACACATGGCACACTTTCTTGGATTCTTGTTTATTTTTTTTTCTTTTCTGCTATGACAGAGAAGCAGCTTCAGACATTGCTCTTTCCAACTTTATCCCAGATCCTTAAGAATTTCTGTGAAATTTCTCATTTGGAACTGCTGGGCCCTCTAGACCTTGACTGTCAGGCTTCAATTCCTTGTATAATATGGCTGTGCAGCTGTTAGAAGATCATCTAGCCAAGTGACCCCAAGGCTTTTTTTGTGGCCTTTCATTTGCTACTATCTTTATTATTACTGACATTAATAAAGTCAGTGCATTACCTGTCTTTATTCTGACTTTCTACCCTGTAGCCAGGAAGAATCATTGCAGAAGGTAACAGTAGTTCTTCTGTCTCTTGGTGATTAAATGTAAGAACAGTCTAACAGAACCTTCATTTAAATCATTCACTGCCCTCCTTCAAACATTAGAGTTAATTTCTTTTATCACAGGCTAATCAGTTTCCAGCAACAGAAACAAAGTACATGGTTATAGTGTTTGTGTAGCGATTCTTAACTAATTTAGCTGTTGCAGAAAAGCAGCACCATTCATCTCAATCAGAACCTGGAAATGAAAACACAGATAGTGAGAATCTAAGCTGTGATAAGTACTTGATTTGTGACTCCGAGCTGTAGGGGACTGTAATGTCTGAACACATTAATAGTTAGAGGATGAGGCTCTTCATTCAACATGGAAAAGCAGAGACCCAGCAATCGAGTAATGCCAATTGCCATCTTAGTGAGGCATGCTGCAAACTTTCCAAGCATGCTAGAATGAAAATCTGACCTGCTATAACCAGTTTACAAAATTTCAAACAAACTTACTCAAAACCTACGTTGCATCTGAAGACATGTAAACTTATTAAATATAAATATATATGAAAATGAACTCTGATAAACTTCTTCCTTGTTGGTTATTATCTAAGCACCCTCTAAATATTGTTAGGGTTACACTTACACACATTTTTATTTCAGTAAGGGTCAGAGGGGGCCCATAACACACGAAGGTGGAGTTATTGCAAAGATCAGTAACACTTCTTCAGTTCCTCTGCCTTACATTAGAGTGTAAATTCTTGAGGACAGGGAATGTCATTATATGTTTTTATTATTGCATTTCACCTGTGTATTTTAGCTATCACAATGCTCCCTTTTAATAGATAACTGGCTTCTGATCTTCTGATGTTGATGTGGTAGTCTTTATGTTGACAACTCTTCTGATTTTACAAGAATTGCTTTGAGAAACATGGTCATTAGCACAAAGGAAGGAGGGAGGTATGTCACACTAGTCATAATTGTTACTAATTCTCAGTAGAACTTTGTATAGATCTTAAACTAGAATCATATGAAACAATATATATATATATATATGAAATACCTGTCAGCACTTTATTGAGGAAAGTTTACTGAAAAGCTGCAGAGAGATTTGTGTTTAGTTGGCATCCTACTGTTGTTATTCTTCCAACTGGGACATAAATGCATTTGTTTTGCCTATTTTTAGGTTATTTTTCTTCACAGTGTAAATACTAGAGCAGCATCATAATGTTAGCAAAGCCCCCAAACTCCCAAACCTGGCTGGGAAGAATGTAAACTAAAAAGGTTATATGAATTTGGCAAGGATTCTTCATCCAACAGAAGATAGAGTCTGTTTCTCCAAAAGGACCTGGATCTGCTAGTCAGCTCATGTAAGTGAACACCTCACCTGTAGAAAAAATAAAGGACCATGGCATTCCTTACTTCTACCCACTCCTGTTATATTTAATGCCAAAGATTTTAATAGAAGTTGAATGATAATTTTAATACAATTAAATAACAGTGAAGTAATGATACTTTTCATTCCCATAGCTTTCCAATGTAAAGATAATCATCTTCCCAGATCTCTGAAGAATAGGCATGTATCATCATCCTTATTTTATAGAGAGCACAATGAGGCTCAGCAAGGTTAAACAAATTTCTCAGAATTAGAAAAAAATATGGAAAACCAAGAATAGTACTCTAATTTCTTGTCACCTTGTTCTGTTCTGTTTTCACAAGATCAGACTTTATTAAGTTGTCATCTGAAGCACCTTTTAACTGGTTATGCCATGAAGAAATTAAATGAGAGGCATCCAAAGTTCATTTAGCAGATAAACTATCAAGGCATGGGATATAAAAAGCATTGCACTGAAAATGAGTTTTGTCAGATATATACAGCTTGAAGTCCCTGGTGTGGATGCCCCATCCCTGGAGGTGTTCAAGACCAGGTTGGATGGGGCTTTGAGCAACTTGATCTAGTGGAAGGTGTCCCTGCCCATGGCAGGGGGTTGGAACTGGGTGATCTTTAAGGTCCCTTCCAACCCAAACCATTCTATGATTCTGTGAAAAGTAAATAGCAGAACCAACACTTAAAGTCATTGTTTTTTCTGTGGAAAGAAGATACTTTAATATTAAACTGTAAGGACTGTATACCGAATGGGGTGCCTGAAGTCAGTAAAAAATTATAATCCTGACATTTCTATTTAAATTTGTCTTTAGGGGGCTGACATTTGGATGAGTTCAAAAACTGTTTTCATGAGTTTTTGCAAATTTCATCTACAGCAAAATTTAGCTGCTTTCACTAGGCATCACTGCCAGTTGCCAGGAAAATGTCAGAATTCTTCTCAGTAAATCTGTTTCTACAAATTTGTCTCAGGTAGGAAAAAAAAAATTGGAAAGAAAAACCCTAAAAAACGCCTCTCTGAAGACAATTTTATTTTATATATTTGTGGATTTTAAGAATATTATTAGTGTCCTTGTAGCAAGTTCTACTGTTTACTGATCTCATCACTGGTAAGAAAAAATGCATTACAATATCCAAAACATTTTTGTAATAGGTGAGAATGAAAAAGTTTAAGACTGTACAGAAGAGCAATTTTTCTGCTATTAAATATTTCTAATATTTTCATTGCTTTTGCGAAAATAGCTTTTGCATCTTATAAGATAACAAAGTCTGTAGTCTTCGCATAAATAAGTTATTACATTTGCATCTCACGCCACGATGATGATTGTACAAAATGGGAACTCTAAAGAGCAGTCTGCAAAAATGCTAGAGCAATTCTTATAGGCCTTGAAAATCTTACTCTAAGATTTAGAACAGCTGTAAGTTGTTTGTTTGTTTGTTTGTTTGTTTGTTTTTTCCTGAGAGGCTCTGTTATGGTATTTCAATTTTAGGGCTGTAAACAAGAAGTGCTTTGCTGGCAGTGACTCCAGATACGTCACCTACTGTATGCCTTACTTGCCAGAGGTCTTAACCCTCTAATGATAGAATGCCTGGTACTGTAAGGAGACGGATACCCAGTACTTCCTCAGTAAACATGCAGACCATGCTTGGAAGGTCTCCAAGATGCAGTCAGAGGTTCAACACAAATACTGCATTCTAAATACATAAAGGAATTGCAATACTGGGTTTCTTTTTCTCTCTCTCTCTCTGTCTTTGGATAAAACACTCTTTGGCAGAAAATTTTTTTGAAGAGACATAAGAGAAAGCTTGGTAGAGAAGAAGAAAATAATTGCAAGCTTAGACATTGCTTGGAAAGCATGCATTCCATAAGAACACAATTTGACAGAAAAAATCTGACACTTTTTTATTGGTATTTGTCATGTCTATATCTAATCTAATAGACCCAAGTCCAGAGTCTGTTGCAAAACCTCATTTGCTGGACTGGCTTCTGTCAGAACCTGCGTGTTTTTTTTTTTTGCAAACTTATGTAATTTTTTGTATGACCATTTGCAATGAGCATGGGAGCCCTAACTCAGAACTTGCAGTCCTGGGGCTGGTCATGCTTCTACTTAGCTAAGGTCATTCAGGGTCTGTGACTATAAGGCCCACTGGAATGACTTGTGTCACAGATGGGAAGGAGAAATATATAGACGTTTCTGTTCATTTAGGAAGGGATTGTGTCTGCAAACATAATGCCATTAGTTTTTCTTCTCGGATGTTTTCTAGGGAGAGAAATGTCAGGCAAAACCCTAAGGGAACCATTCTGGTATGATTTCTTTTATATTTAAAGATAGCGTTCAGGAGAGGCAATCCACTTGTTAAAAGGGTAGGTGTTTTCATCTGAAGTGAAAAATGGAAGGCATTCTGTAAAAGACTTGAAAACAAATTCATCACTTCACACATTAGGCTATCTAGAGATGAGATTTTGGCACAGCTTTTGAGGATAAATGGCATGTCTGTTTGATCAAAGAAGTTTTTGTAGATTAGCTGAATATTAAATATGTAAATATACTCACCTCTAACAGGTATGTAATTGGCAAGAATGATCAAAGTATCCTTTTGAATCTCTAGACAGATACTAAGTATACATTTTCCAGTATTAAGAATTGCACTTTTTTTTTTTTTTCTTTTTACAACAACCTCCTCATCTGCTCTTCTTGGAAAAAAAAGAAAAAAAGAAAAAAAGAAAAAGCACACTGACAAAGAACACTTCTTTTGAAAGGCAGAAAGAGGAACATTTGTTGTGGAATATTGATCCTTTGGAAGCAGGAGATGATAGCTGATAGTGGCAAAGCCCACTCCATCACTCAGGAGTCTGACATCCCTGGCAACAGGCTGGCCAAACTGCATGAATCCGTTGTTTGCATTGCTTACATCCCTGTGCTAGCAGCTGTTATCATACTATTAGCTTTCTGTAGTCCTCATGTAACCTCTTGAAACTTATATGGGCTCCATGCTCTGAGACTACCTGCCAAATATTTTAAAAAAAGAATAATCATTACCTCTCACTTTCTTTTCGTTTTCCACCTGGGGGAGAAATAGCTTGATTAGTTTGGGTGATGATAGGAAGCTGGAGGAAATCCAATCAGGATTTTTTCAGTCTGAAGGATTTATTTCCTTTCATTTCATTTATTTCCATTCAGTTGAAGGTAATGAGGTTACGCAGGTCTGATTTCAAAGGGCACAATTTTGAAATGATGGCTTTTGCTTAGGTACACTACAGCTTTAAATAGGTGATTTTGATGAAGTTGCATAAACTGGAGTATAATCCACTTTCTTCCCCTCGAGACATGGTGGCTCAGCAGTGAAGTCATGCAGTGATTTTTTTTCTCCCCACTAAAGCACACAAGAACAGATCTGCTGAGTAGGAAGTGCTATTTTTACATAATCACTTTTCAAACTAGAGCTTCACTGTAGACATTTTGAAGAGAGCAAACTAAGCGTCCTAGCAGTCACTTCTCCTCTGCCTGCAGAACTGTGTATGAGAAGCTGCAGTGTAGGCCATTTAGTAATTTAATAATCTCCTCTTTAGCCATTCTGTTGTCAACTAACTGAAGTATTTCCCGGTAAGTGTTCTTCACATTTCTGGGACTTTCCAGCCAGAAATTCTCTGCTTACATACAAACAGCTTATGGATACTGAAAAGAGATTTTTGAATTGTAATTATCTAAAAAATAATGGAAATATGTATATTGTGTTCTCAAAATTCCTTTTAATTTACTGGGATGCATCGCTATAGCACCTGAGCATCTAATTTATTCTCACATACAGCCCTCTGAGATAGAGAAATATTATTATTCTTATCATTATTCAGATGGGAAGTGTTTTTCTGAAAGACGTCCAGTACCGGCATAAAGGAGCTAAAGCCATCTTTCACCTCAAGCAAGTGCCTTAAGAATTGTTCAAATGCTAACGAAATAGCAAACATGATTAAAGGACTTGTTTACAAGTGATGCAGAGCCATCTCTCCCTTGATCATACTTAGTGACGCTTTTGCTCTCACCTCTTACTTAGACTGATGCCATTGACCTGCAGTTCCCCTTGGTGGCACCAGCACTAGAGGCAGCATACTTTTCCACGAGGGGTACGCTAAATGCTTCATGCTTCTTTTGTCCAGGCCTTGCTATGGTGTGGGATGATTCCTAGCAACTCCCCCCTACCTACTGCCTGTCAGAAAGAAGCAACAGTGTTAAAAACACTGATACTCCCCCCCCCCAACAAAAACATATTCATAAATCATAGACCTGATAATGACGTGGTAACAATAGGTATTCAAAACTTTTGTTGAAGGCCAACCTTTGGCTAGAAAGCATTTTGTTTTCACTAAATTTCTTACTAGTTAATATATGGATGCAAATTTATCTCATACATACTTAGTTTTTATATATAATTGCTGCAGAAGTGTTTACTTAAGAAGCATGAGGCAAATTAACCCTTTTTGCATGCCAAATGGGTTACATGGTGTTTGTGATATGCAGTTGACTTTTTAGGAAAAAAAAGAAAAAAGAAAAAAGTGCCAAAAAGACAGTAGGAAATATAAGGTATTTTTAAGGCCTCCTGCCACCTCTTCCTTGCAACATGAAGCACAAATTTTGTTTTGTTTTGTTCTGTTCTGTTCTGTTTTCAGAGCTCAGTTTAAACACCTGCAGAAGCTTTTACTTGAAGACAGTGTGGGACTGCAGGGCCCATTCCCATAAGCGGGCTTTGAACTGAGCTCTCAGTCTCCTAACTTATTTGTTTGGTGGACAGAAGTCACTAAACAGTTTAAACTCAGCTTTGAGTCAGCTTTGAGTCAGCTTAAACTCAAAGGACTTTCTCATTTGCCTAGATGATGCTGAAAGTTAAGATAATTTTAGGCTTAGCTGGACAAAGGACTTTTCTCATCTAAGACCGACAAAGTGTTTTGCTGAGTTCTGAAACAAGCAGAAGGAAAGCACACCCAAAGTATGCATGTGTCACTTGCATACATGTCTCTGGGCATTTATCTTTTTATTGGAAAGACATTTTTCCTGTGGTCCTCTGAAGCAGAAGGAAATAGTATTTTAATTTTAGGACTGGACTTAAATGCAAACATTGTACTTCCAAATGTGAAGTAGATTTCCAATATACACATTGTTATAAGCTATTCATTTGCTATGCCAGTATTCAAGTAAGGAAGCAAAACAACGTTGGATAAACAGGCAAGTGAGTGCGTCTTTCCCAGTAATGACATTCTGTAAGTCACCTTGGAAATCACCCAAAGGAACTGTAATATCCAAGCAGTAGATTTAAGTCACTGCTCATCCTTGCCTTATAAACAAACAACTGACTATTATGTTATGTTCACTTTCTGAGGTCTAAAGTTACATACTCATCTACAAACTGGAAGAGCTGGAATGCTTTGTATAATAAAAAGATCATTAGCTGCTATATTCTTTACATCCTTGTGTAAAAATGCAGTCAACTGAAGTAAATAATTTTCGTTCTCACTGTTTGATGACTCATCTGCATTTTAGTTTTTTTCTTTTCTTACATAACAACAATTTCATCAGCAACTTCAATGATAATTGAATATTATTCTAGGAAGAAATGTAGTATTTTATTATTTATTTGATAAGCTTTATTTTAACATGTTTCAGAAATACAGATGCTCTTTCTCAGATGTTTCTAAATTTTGTCTGCTAGGTTGAACTAAAAAGATTCTTCTCCTTCATACATTTGCTTTAAAAAAGAACATTTTACTGAAATTAATTGTATGTCGCAATTAAGAAGTATATATTAGATTATTTGGTAACATAATTATGCATTGATGCGTTAATGCATGGACTCTCCTGTTGTACTGCTTTCTCTGAGGACCCTACTTCTACCTGAAAAACCTCCAGAACAGAAATGCAACCGTACTACCAAGTAGCAAGATATTACTTGGTAGAAAAGCATTTGTAAGAGAACTTTTCAGATCTAAAGATGAAAATGCAAGCTGAAACAATTTGTTGTTTTTTTGTCTTTTATTTTATTTTCACAAGAAAGTTGTTTTCATGTGTGAAATCAAGGGATCATTAGAAGTGTTACTGAAAACCTCAGACTTTGTCAAAAAATAAATTCAAAGATTGAGCCAATTACAATGAAAAGCTGCACAGAACTATAACAAATGCCATTTGCTTTGTTTTCCCCAGTCATTGTCTTTCAGTTCTAGTGACTGTATTAGTTTTGCTTGATTTCTAGAAAATTACAATTTATCCATATAAAATTAGAGCCTGTCTACCTGTTAAACTCTTACAAATGAAATAATAATAATAATAATAATAGTAATAATATTCATGATCCTTGTAAAAGATTGCAGACCTGTAAAATGAACGCAAGAAAGGTTTATTTTTCTATTGCCATTTTTTATATGGCAAACGTACTCCCAGATCTGGCCAATCATTTTGACTAATGAGGTTCAAAGGCTGCCTCCTCAGCTGATGGAGTTCAGTGCTACTTCATGCTAATAAAGCAAAATCACACAAACAAGGTGAGAATGTGGCTCACTAAGAAAAAAAAAGGTCTGCAGTGTTTTCAGCTAAGCAGCAGGAGAAAAGAAAACAAAAACTATCCAATGAATAGGTTAAAAATAAGCATACTCTCCTTAGTTTTTGCTCGGTTTCATCTTCTGAGAAGGGAAAATATGGTTTCAGTTCTGATCTTTGAGTTCTGCCCTTGTTTACAAGTGAAAACCAATTCGTTTATTGTTTTTTCCCAGTGAAGGAGCTACTGGGATGAACGAGCACTTGAGAAATATCTGTTGGATCCTGTGCTTGGGAAATTTCAGTTTCAATTAAGCTTTTGTTTAGCTTTCAAAAATGTGCAATGTCCTAAGAAGGTCAGAAGAAGAATATCCCCTTCCCTTGCAATAGTTTTGCGATCTGCATTTTGTTGAGGCGTGCAATGCCCTCTGCTGGTGCGCAGGTTTTCTATCAAGTTAGAGCACAGGAAACACCGGGAAGTTAGATGCGAAGTTAACGGCTGGGAAAGCATCCTTTCTTCCCCTCTGAGTTATACCTCAGTGACAGAACTTTGCTAGCTGTGTACAGCCTGCATAACGCTTGTGGCAAATGGCTGAGAGTAGCAGTGAGGTTTTACTCAGAGCATCTTCAGAGAGGTACAAAGCTCTTCCAGCCGTGCTGCCTTCGGAACACGTAAAACTGTCAGTGCTGAAGAAGAATTAAAGTCTGAATTATGCTATCATAAGACTAGAAGGAAATCATATGTCTTATTCAAAATTTAAGGCTATCATAATTTCACAAAGAATGAGCAGATGACAGACAAGGGATTTCTCCTGGTAATGTACATCAGTTGCCTATATCTAGCATTTTTTCAGAGCTCATCTCAGCCTATGCCCTGGCAGCTGAACAGCTCTGTTGCTGCTGGACATAAGGACTTTTCTTATTCTTATTTATTAAACCTTATTAGCGCTTTGTATACCTAATACATTTCCATAAAAAGAGCTGCTGTGAATCTGTTTCCATCTTTATTTAGCATATTTATAGGAGCCACACAGTGGAAACATTATCTTCTGCCCCAACTTATATACATATGGGAAGAACAGTGTGCCTAGCTAGTGTTTTGGGAAGGTTTTGATTTTTGTAGAAGAGAGGATGAAAAAATGATCAAAAAGATGCTGAATGAAGAATGGGCAGCAGGACTGGTCATGGAAAAGTAAAGAAAAAATATATGAGTGGTGACTGGAAATGGACTTCAAGCTGCAAGTAAACACACTGTCTCTGGCCATTTTATTCCTGTGATGTTCCAAAAGACAAGGGTTTGTACGCTCTATCGACATCAACAAGACAATAGAGATATACCTGATAGATACATTATTAAATTTTCTTAACCCAAGTTTTTAAACATAGTATTTATATAGAGATTTATAAATCTACTGGCTTTTTAACAAAGAAGTCACTTTCCTATGTCAAAGACCATCAGTCTTAACATGTTCTAACCTTTACACCCAAGACAAGACACAAAGTATTAGCAAGACATAAAAAGAAAAAAATACAAAACATTACTTACAAGATTGCAGCAGGAGAGAAACAAGAGCCGATACACGAGGCTTTTTGAAAATTCAGACACACTCTTTTGTTCCACTTCAGCTGTATTTAAATACTCCTGCTGCTGAAAGATGTTGAGATTATCCAGCATAAACCAATCTAGACATTAAAGAAATGTTTTGCCTTTCGTCAGATTGCTAGTGACAGTGTTGTGGGTTGCAAAGGGCTGATTGTGAAATCAGGCGAACAACAATAATTCAGAAAGTTCATTTGAACATGACAGAACTGACCGGAGGCTCATTATAAATACCAGCTCTGCGTAAAGAAAGGCAGGGGGGAATTGACTTCAGTATCTCCAGCTGGTTTTATTCCTGGGGGAGACAGGCACATACATGCGCACACGTGCACACACGGTCAAAATAAATAAATAAAATAACTCATGCTTGTGAAAGGTCAAATTTGTTTCCCCCCACAAACAATTTTTATTGAAAATGATAAAAGAAAACATTCCAGTTGTTTCAACTTCTACACCCCTTTGACTGAAAAGCATTCTATACATTCAAACAAAAATCTTATTTTAGGTCATGGCTGTTCTATTCTTGTGAATGACCTCCTCAAGCCTTAAGATTTCTCAAAGAAATTCATGTAGAAGCTCAGTTTAGGCAGTTAACCTGAGATGTGCTAATTAGATGAGAAAGCTGTGGTCCATTTGTAAGTGTCTGCCTGTACTAGAGTCTTATGACAGCTCTATTCTAGGTAGTGCAGATAACTTTCCCCACCCACACTTCAGGTATGAGTACCAGTTGTGGTTTTTGTCTGTTTGTTTGTTTGTTTTCTATGGGAGACACAAGTTCATTCTGACTGCTCTGAACTGAGTAATACCATACAGCCGCATTACTATGAAGAGACAACGTACCATTTCAGAACCATTGCAAAGTAAAGTCACCACTCTCAAGCTTTTACACGTGCTCTACACATGACAATTAGATAGTTACTTCTCTTATTGAAGGTTAGAACGGTAACACTGGACTATGCTTTCTTCCTACTAGAAACATTTGGTATTTATGTAAATGTATATATAAACATCAAGTAAAAAATGTAATGAATGATCCATCCAACATGGTCTGAAACCATGAACACTAGCTATTTGTGGGGATGAGACAAGAGGATCTAGAACTTCATATCTGCAACATCAGCAGAAGCTGCCAAGAGATGTATTTGAAGGCATTCAGTACTATCGACCACAGTCATGAGGCCCCAGAAATTGAAGGCATGTCCTCCAGAATTAAGTGGCTGCCATTTGGCACGGCAATCTGAACAGGATTTGAAAAGGCTAATTTTTTTTTTTTTTTTTTTTTTAAGGGGGAGAGGGCGTGGTGCGGGTGGGAGAGCAGAACAATGTCACATTGGCTCTATGGTAAATCCTATAGTCAAAGCCGATCCTAACAAAAACTGAAAAGTTCAGGAAAGGCTAGGGTAAACAAATTAATGACACACAGTACAATTCTACTGAGTAATTGCCATCTAGATGCTATTTTGTGGTTTACCAACTCCTGAGGAACAGGTCATTTGTTTTTTGGAGAAGCTGCTTGCATTTATCTGATATTCTGTCCCTGAATAATTTTACTGACAACAGATATTGTAGTTAAATCTGCAGTTTCTCAGGCAGTATCGTATCGATTACCTTTCACCTTTTATTGTATGCTCCTTAAAGACCAAATCACCCAGAGTGCATTAAGGAGTAAACTGACTTTCAATTGCATGCTTTTTTTATTATGCTAGGTGCTTTGAATTAGTGACATGTCAGTTTGAGAGGTGTGTATACAGTTTCCTCTGTTACTGTACTTCCATAATATCTAAGAAAATAGGGAAGCTGTGGTCTTGGAAAAAAAAAATCAGTTGAGATGTAACTATTCACTCTACAGAGAATTTCATTGAAATAAAAGATGATGAAGTGAGGTCAGACACTATTGAAACAATATATATTTCTTTAAAGCAAAACAGTATGCAAATCATGTATGTAAAACAAAGAGAAACAAAGTGCTAATTTAAATCAATCCTGAACAATAACAAAATAGTACAATGTGAAGCAAATTAAGAGAATTATATATAGTTGATGCACAAAGCAAAAAAAAAAA
>VXAA01006002.1:348708-377311 GCA_013399115.1 Anseranas semipalmata
GGGGGGGTGTCAGACTGTATCCTAGAACAGATTAAGGTCAACCATGCTGAAACTGATATGAAAGCAAAAAACATAACCATATACTATACTATATACGGTGAATTGTACTTTAGTCACAAAACCTGAAGTGTGGGAAGACAATATTCCTTTCATCAATTTAATGTGTTTATTACTACCCAAGTCCTATCCCTTGCCCAACCCCTGTTTGTTTTCTCTTCCTCAACCAGTTGATGTGGGAAGTGATGGCCCTTGCTAATGGGGCTTTCAGCTCATCATGAGAGGACAGGAGACATGAAAAGTACCAGTACCATACATGATCAAGGACCCAGCGGTCTGCCAGGGAACATGCTTTGGTCAGGATTAAGCTTTAGGATTATCCAGCATCCTTAGACCAATTCTGTACTCATGCAACACCTTAAACTACCCAGGACCTCAGTGAGTGTGCAATATGGATTCTCAGCCTGCCTCCCCAAGCTGATGTTTCTTCCTCAGCCACTAACTGCACTGAATCCCAGCAGGTGACAGAATGGAGGAGGAAGATGAATCATTTGGATTCTGCTGCCACAGACTGACTTATCTCTGACTTATCTCTGAAATAACTGATGCGTTCACCAAGAGATGCAGCCTGCAGCCCCCGCTCCAGGACTGCTTCCCAACTCAAGGCCTCCACCTCCTGTGAGCATCATCTTTGTCAACACCCAGTCCACTGCATCCCAAGCTGACTATTGGTAAGACAACTGAAGATTTGTTAATCCCTACAGACTTTGCTTATACAGCTCGTCATATTGATTTTTTTTTTTTCAGTCTCTTGTAGTAGCTTCTGAGCAGACCTACATGACTAATCACAAAAGCAGAACTGCAAAAGTTATTGTTCAACTTGTGCTCCTTAGTTGTTTCCCATCTGCTCGGTACTGTGTAAACAGCACAAGCTGATGAACATATGGCTCAGGCAGAGTGAGACTAGAAGGTGGGAGAATACTCTAGCAGAGCAAAAAGCTTCCTACACTAGAGCTGGTTGAGCCTTGGGAAGACAGAAATCCAAATTGTTTACTCATTTACCAAGAAAAACTTTTGCTTCCTTTTATATTGAATCACTTGCCTATTATTATTATTATTATTATTATTATTATTATTATCATCATTATGGTTAAAAAGCAAAAATAAACATGAAATAGAGATAATAGGCTAAGGCTTTTACCTGAAGACATTTTTCACCATAGGTGCAGACTGGCAGATTGGCCTAGAGATTCGCTTTTAGTACACTGTCCAAGCCCTTTGCAAGCTTGCCCAGTGTCCCAGCACTTCCAGCAGTGATGTCTTGTGTTGGCTCAGAAATTATGTTCTGCCGTCCCTTCATTCTATTAATGTTATGGGTAAGGGATCAGTGAGCAACAATACTGAGATTCTTACAATATATATACACATACACACACCCTGGTGGTTTTTCACCCAGAACAGCATGCCAGAGACATTAACTTCATTAGAAGACCACTAGGTGGCAATTTAGCAGCCCTGTTTTAAATGTTTAATATATTCCATTTCTTTATTGCATCAGACACCTATTGATGAATGGCAAATTGAACAAAGTCCTGGAAAATCTGTACTGGTTGTTCCTGCCAAATTTATCAGTGTTTGTGCTCAATGCACACCTTTACATGCACGCCCACCCACCCACCCCCTGCCCCAGGACAGGGAATTCTTGATTATTGTGGAAAATAAAGAGTCCTTCTAACACTTAATGTGTACTTTGCATTGCAGACTATATATGAGTTGCAATTGTATATCCTGAGAGGAGTCTGACCCTGTCTGCAGCCATACCTACACGATCATGAGGTAGCTATCTGCTCACACTGGATGTGAATTTATACAGCTGCACACCTCAGACGGCAGGGGAGTTGCCATGGCCATATCTACTAAATGACTCTGTGGTCCACCCCCGCCCCCAGCCAAAGATCAGAAAGCTGGTATGAACCATTCCATTTTCATAGAAATTCAAAACTGTGTTTCTTGCACACAAACAATGATTTTATGGTTGTCCGAGAGAATTGTATTGCTGCAGAAAGCCCTCCACATCTGGAAGATTTACGACTGGCATCTAAACAGAGAAAGAGAACAAGTGAGCAATTCAAGTACATATGTATACAAAAGTACAGTTGTTTTCATTACAAATACTTTATAACTTATAGGAAGAATGCATAATCTATAAAATAAAATGTAGAGAAGCTGCATAGAAGAACTATGTTTTGATTGCATAGCCCTTCACCTTTGGGTTAATATCGATCTTTAGTCCCTTGCTTTAGTGTAAAGGGTTTTTATGGATTTTGCTTATCAGTGAAGTAATTGCTCAAATGACTGATCCCAGAACTTTTGTGAAAAGTATTTTTAGTAGCACCCACGGTTTATGATTCAATAAGGAGACATACAAAGTATTCTTTTTTAGTGATCTCAAGTGACACACACTAAAAGCAGTGAGCTTTTGATGTGTTAACATTTGTTCCCATAAAAAAAAAAAAAAGAGCAATAGCATATTGTAAAATTTCAGCCTTCAGATGCTAAAAATAAGAAGAAATGGAAGAAAAGAATTGCTTTAAGTCAGAAATCAACAACACAATATGTAGTGCTTCTGTAGCTTCAAAGCAGGCTGACTCAGAAGCTAATGTTTTGGTAGAAAAGGTCAAGACGAAAATGGTTTATGATTCCCAGTGATCTTTATATTAAGTGACTCTTTGGTTTCCAATTACCTAGTTGCTACTTGATGCAAAAAATTCAACCAGTCTGTTAACAGCAGAAAATATTGGAAGCGAGCGCAGCCTACAATTGCAGGGGGTGAGATGGGGGAGAGAAGAAATAAAATGGATGAAAAGTAATGAAAGGTTTTGTGAAGACTGCCTCAATCCAAAAGAAAAATAGAGCAAAGAACGTTGCAGGATAACCCAGTACGAGGAGCCAAATTTGTCAATAACTAAAAGTATGAATAATAAAGAGATTGATAGCACCACAGCATTTCTTTCTTCTAGGTCCTCTTTCAATTGTGTCTTTCATCTTTAAAGGAGATGTGATGGGGATTCTCACTTAAGGTAAGAATGACTTAGCATTAAAAAGGGTTAGCTGAAGTGGGCACAGGACAAAGAGGGGAAGATAAGTTTCCAACCCAGCTAGGAGTGAAGGAAGATTTATTTCTTCTTTCATGTGCAGCTTGAGAACTATACTCCTGTCTGTTAATATTAATGAATTAGAATATGAAGGAATCAATGAGAAAAAATATGATTTATTGGAGTAAAAGGGTTTGAATAGATCTAAAACTGAATGAGATTTTACGATTCCTAAGTCCCATTTTTGGACAGCTTCCTTGAAAGGAAGAAGAGCTGGGCAGCTGCTTTTCATACTATGACTAATAAACAGCTGCTGGTTTCATATTTGCTTACATCTCTTAGACACTACCTGCTAGAAATCCCACTGCAATAAACTGAAGATACACGTTTACTGAAAGGTACTAAAGTACTAAAAGATATTATATCACGTTTAGTTGTTTTAATACCAACATTGTTCTACAAAGGTACTTTTCTTATTCTTCAGTAACTAGGAGGCTCAACCAGTAGCACCCAGTAACAACCAGTTGGAGCAACAGCCAGTGACTGATGTGGACACTGTAGCACTCACTCTGCTGGATAGATGTGACTATTACCAGTGCACACTTCATTCTTCAAAGGTAGTTACAGACTTCTTTGCAAGACTGCTTTCCAAGCTCTTTTTTAAAAAATGAGCTTTTGTTCTTTGTGCTTTGAAGCTTAGAGAAGCCTTATGATTTGATATTGCTAAAAGACCTTTATCCCACCCCTGTGGTTTTTACAGCTTAGGAGAAAAAAAGAAGTCACACAAATTATCTCCCAGGGTTTTGTTGAGCAACAGGTACATGGAACCTGAACTAAAGCAGTGAAGCTCTCTAACCAAGGCTTTCCTTGTTTGACACTGTTTCTTCTTCTTCTTCTTCAAAAAAAAAGGTCTTAAAAAATTACTTTTATCCCAAAGTTGTAAAACAAACATTTTTTTTTTAATCTGAGGAAACGGTGTGCTGTTTTGTTGTTGTTGTTTTTTGTTTTTGTTTGTTTTTAAATCAAAACAAATAATAAAAAATCAAATCACATCAAATGTTTTCTTAACAGAATTTTGAACAATTTCATAACATTATCATTTTGACAAAGTAATAATTTTCCAAATGCTCTTTTTTCACTTTAAGCCAAAGCAAGTTGGTATATACAGGCATTTCAACATATATGGCTTTAAAATTCCCATTTTTTAACTCATTTGTACGGCAATTGCTATGTTATTTGTTCTGTTGTTTGTTGCTGTATTATTTCTTTTCTCAAAGTCAAAAAGAATTACCCAACCAATAGCCTCTTCCACTCCCTATCTGAAACTTTCAAACAAAAACTCCTCAAATGTACTGTTATCTAAATAACGTACTTAAAACCTAAACTGTGAAAAGAAATTAAAGGCTATAAAGTAATTGTTTTTATCTTTTTTTGTTGTTGTTGTTGTTTTGCATTTTTTCCAGATTATACCAGTTGTCTTCCTACTTTATAGCTGCCTTTTATCTTCCAGCAGTGGCACCCACCATCTGACTTAAGATCTCTCTGCGGGAAGTCATTGAGTGACACAATAGAGTTAATGAATTGGTTTTTCACCTCCAAAAACCTGATCTAAATGCTACCCTGAGATAATGGGCATGATGGAGTTCAGTAATGTCAGCAGAGTATTAACTTCTGTTTAAAGGAAGAACGAGCACTGGCAGGAAAATGGATTTTAAGAGATATTTGGAGCAATTGCACCTGCATGCATTATGGCAACTCTAGCCTTCCTTCATTAGAGTCATATTCACATTATCTCTTTGCCATTTGAATAGAATTTGGCAGGGGATTATCTGCTGAGCATATCATCTATCAGGGATCTTTTTAGATACTTAAGTTCCCTACCACTGTAATATCTAAGCAGCACACTTACAGTACCTGGCAGTTCAATCGCAGGATATCTCTATATAGAGAATCAGAAAGGAGCACTTAATCAATCAACAATAATATTTCTCATCACATACATACATAATGGCAATATATTTCAGAAAAAAAAAATATGTAGCAAGCATTGGGTTAACTGCAGAAGCTTGCAGGACTGACTGTTCCTCTTTGCAGTGCAGAAAGGCCAAATACAGTTTATTTCACTAAGGATCTCTGTCCTTTCTGAAGGTGGATTGCTGGGATGCGCTGGAGGCCTTTAGCAGCTACGAGGATAACTCTCTCATGCCTTTTGGGGGGGACTAGTAAGAGGTCAGCAACACCTTTCCAAGCACTTCATTAGTGCAAAGGATTAGTGCACCAGTATGCTGCAAAACACGTACAACTTCTCCTATCCAAGTGAAATAAATCTCAGTCACAGTCAAATAAAAATATTTTATGAATTTCCAAGTTCCATAACTAATTAAATAAATAAAAATCTTCATCATCCAAACAAACAAAAAAAAAAAAAGAAGAAGAAGAAGAAGAATATGCAATCCAAGAAGGAGACTCATTTCTAGAATCACAAACATACTACAAACTGTCAAACCATCTGGCCAAAGAAAAAAAATTATACAAGTTTTTTGGCATATTTACATCTTTTTCCCAGCTTCCCTTCTTCATTGTTTAGAGCAGGTCCCTCCTGCACTCTCATGGGTCAGTTTTTTCAGTCCCAAACGGAAAGCATTTCTCATTCTTCTCCCAGATTTGTGACAGGCCTGATAGCTATGCTGGTCCACTGATATAGATACTCATCTCCAAGCTATTTCAAAAAGTATCTGACATAGAAAGATCCATGTGCACCCACCCACTTCCAAACTTCCACACACTTGCCAAAACAGTAAGGATTCTCTAGTTGTCCCTTAAGATAGCATTTCCTCTGAAAAGCAGCAGCACAATGATAGATTTCAGTGTCTGTCAGTTATTCTCAATCTGCACTTTTGATTTTATTTCTAGAAACATCACAGAAAAGAGCAGCTGGCTTTCAATGAGCAATGGGGAAGGCTGCCTCCCTCTAGCTGGAGCTACAAAACAAAAGAAGAAAAAAAAAACCCAAGCAATAAACCCCAGAACTCATCACGACCAACAAAAATAGGCCCAACATAGGCCTAAAGCAACAGCAACAGAAATCTCTTCCCCACTTTTATCCCCACTGAATTTCTTTCCCTGTGTACTCATATGTCTTCAGGGAGAAACAGTAATCTTCCTGCATGCCCCACAAAACTGTTCAAAGACCCAGGCTGTCAGAGCTAGTCGGGTGGCTGTCCTGTTGCCCTTGCTCTGATTTCTTTCCCTTACACAACAAAATTCAAGCTTTCACCTCAAAACAAAGCAAAACCAGGTATTTACAAACTAACCACTGAAACTTCTCAAGGCACTGAAAACCAGAATAACCTAAGGAAAACAGGATTTTAGAATAGCGAAATAGTTTGTACCACCCTGTGTACACAAAAAACACCAGCTTCACCTCTTAGCCAAATGAGGTTTATTTTTTTTCTGAGCAGCAAGTTTCTGAGTAATTCATTCCCTGAACAGTCGTTGACACTTCATACTCTTCTGTGGACTAATATTGTTCATACATTCACCAATTTTTTGTCTCTTTTAATTTAGTCTTCCAATCCTAGCAAAATATATCTATTGACTACAGCAGGCAGACTGTGAAGAGTTTATAAGTTGGTCTTCTGTTGCCTTAACCATTATCAACTTTTTACTTTCTTCATGTTTTGTTTTGTTTTTGATTCACCCCTAACAACAGTCTGTAAATAAATATCTTTAGTACAGCTTTGTCCTCCTCATGCCCTCTCCTGCCTTCCCCCCTGCAGCTGCCCGCAATTCCCACCGAGAGGCTGCTCAGACCCTCACATTTCACATGTTCATACCCAAGTTTATCTGAACCAAGACTATGCCTGTCTCTGATCAAAAGTTAATTTTAAACTTAAACAGATGTTTGTCCCCAGTGTTCTCATAGTTGATGTATTTAAAAGGCAAATGTTCTTTTCTCTTGGCCTTTGCTATGCTGGATTAAAAAAGCCAAATGCTCTTCAGGTGTGACTGACGTGGGAAAGGTGTTTTTGCTCGGTTGGTGCTCACGCCAGCTGAGCCCATGGTAGACCTGGATGTGAAGCCAGGCTGATCTCTCTGTGTTCTTGCTCAGTGCTGCCCCTCAGGGCCTATCTACACCAGCAAGGGTCAGTCCAGGCCCACTTCTGTACTGGGACAGGAACATGGCTCTCAGTCCTGGACAGCCTTGCAGTGGTCAGAGCACAGGGGGAGAAAATGTTCCAGAAGGTGTAAAGTGGAAACTCAGTCCCTTCTCAGATACAGCCTACAGTCTCACAATTTACCATGAAGATTTTCCTGCATCTGATCCAGGTTAAGTTAACCTGTTCAAACATAGATTTTAAACAGATGAGCTCTGCGTTCATGGTTAAGTTAGTTGTTAAGACCATGTCCTTATACTTAGTAAAGCTGAACTGGTTTCTGATAGCTTTGAAAGTTTTATTCATTTGTTTGCCTTAGGCTGAGATTACACGCTGTAGCACTCAGTTTTGGTGTCTTGCCTCGCTGGTGTAATCCAGGACTTGCTCACAGACTTCATGAGCAGACATGACCAAAATGCTGAAGGTGGCACACATCCTGATGTTGATCTTCTGCACCAGGGTATCTTGCTGAGGGCCTTTTGGGACCCACAACCATGTGAGGAGAGAGCTTAAAAACTTGCAGGGCCTGGCATGAGCACGGCCCAGGAATCACTGCTTATAAGCACATATGTTTGGGGGAAAGGGAGGAGTGAATGATGCTTGTAAAGGAGTTATCTTCTGCTTTTAGTTTTTGCCTTGCAGTGCTATTAACGGCCTGGCCCTGCACTCGAGTTCCAGTTGAGAAGGACACTCTTAGATGTACCAGTGTGTACTGCAATGGTAGAGCTGCTCAGCTACTTTAAGTTTTGGTGTATTTTTATACTTCAGAAAGCAGTCTTTATTTTATTTTATTTTATTTTATTTTATTTTATTTTATTTTATTTTATTTTTGTTTTAGTTAAAAATCTTATCATTGTCATAAGATTTGGGTGAATTTAATGGATATGGGGAGTGTTAAGTCCCTCTGTTAATTTCTTTCAGAAGTATATGGCAAGACAGCAGAAGGGAAGCCTCTTGGCCTCATCCTAGCTGCAGTCCTCCTCTTGGGGACTCCCCTGAGGGAGGTTTCCCACGTGAAGGACAAGGCAGGCAGAGGGGAAAGCTGAGGAGCTGCAGCCAGCAAGGAAACAGCACAGCAAATGTGGGTGAGGGACTCTTGAAGAAAGCAAGGTCAGAAACTCAGCCAAAACAGATGAGAAAAAAAAATTCGCCTTTTCCAAAGGTTTGAGAGAGGGCAGTGTGGCTTGCAAAGGCTCAGAGAGTCACTGAGTTGTTAGTTTGAAACCAAGATTGGAGGTGGAGACCAGCTCTGCTGTGACACACAGGCCTGGGAAGATCCTCAAGTTCTCTCCTGTCTTCCATTCCCATTTTGAGTTTTCTCTGATTTAAAAGTATGTTTTTCTAGTTTCTGATCTGAAAACAAACAAACAAACAAACAAAAAATAGTTTATAAACCTAAAAAAGTTCTCTTAGTCTTTTTTGAGTGATTACTTGCAAGGAAGGGACATATGCAGATCTAGCTCAATGTTATAGCTTATTCAGTATGAGCATCTAAGTAGCTCCAAAGTATATCTCCAGGCCTTGATAGCTGGCACTACAGCGTTTGACTGTGCTAAACTACTTGAATTATAGTTTATTTGTTTATGCCTTCCTCCCAGCTGAATATTTTGTGTTCACGATTGTATTTCAAAATGTAGGTATCCAGGGTGTATCATGTCAGGATGTGCTCAGAGCAAAATAAGAAATGGCAGAGCAACATTTTACATGGTGCTGTGGTCAGGTTAATAAACCTTGCAAGCTTTCCAGATATTATGTTGTTGTTCTGGAGCAGGGCTTACCACCTCAAGCACAATGTCATCTTAAATATTGCTATGTAGCTTCTGCGTCTTTGAAGATTTGTGTCCAGTCAGCTGAAAACACAGAGTGACCAGGCTCATTTTTATCTGCAGAATACCAAATAACAAACCCTAAAATCAGCTCTGGGACAATTTCTATTTGTACCAAAAGCATGTACATAGAAATGGTAACTATATTTTCAAGCTTTAGGTTTGATTTTAAGCAAGTTAACAAAAGAGGTTTTATTTTAAAATCAGAAACTATGTCTGGTATGATACACCAGAAACACATTAAAATAGCCTTATATGAATGCACCGTATGCTTCCAATGATAATTCTAACAACATATCTTGTGTACATAATCTTATTTGCACAAAAGACTAGCAGGGTTCTGCTTTTTGTGACTATATACATGGTGGAAAATTGACCAGATTAATATTCACTTGACAAGCTGAGATCTTAGGTACACTGATAGGTGTTTTAATGTCCAGTGTAAACACAGCTTATGTTTTTCATTGACAGTGAAGTGGCTCTGAACCAGTAACAGGGATGGAATATAGGCTGTATTTTTGTAGGATGTTCAAAAAAGGAACAAGAGCAAGGCAAGCAGTACTTATAAAACATTGCTAGGATGTTTCTTATGCCCAAAGTGAACCACAAATCCCAGGAAAATGTATTTTTAAACTTTCTTAAGTAGTGAAGCACACCCTGCTTTTTAGGGTAAGAAATCTGGCTCAGCAACTCTGTGCTAGGGCAATGAGGCAATGAGGTGGCTGCAATGCAGGTGCAGACAGACTGCACTTCTTGCAGTGAGGAAGCTGCCTTTTGTTGCTTGAAAGCACTACACAAATTTCGTATGTTCAGGCAGAAATTCACCCAGATTTTTTCTTTCCCAGGACAAATTCCTGGTTTGGTGATTTCGAAAGTCTCTGTAATTCAGGTGGTGAAACAGAAAGTGGACGTGAGATATTCAGAGATTTCAGTTAAACATCGTTCATCTGGAAATGCTGATGAGATTCCTGGGAAACAAAGAACAGTTCATTTGTCAGTCTTCTGGCCTAACCAAACTGAAGAAGCCTCAGGGAACTCACCCCAATCCTAGAACACAAGATTTAGCTAACAGTGCCAATGAAGAATTTTAAGCAAATTCTCCTAGCTTAAAACAGGTATTTTGATTATTTGCAGAATGTGAAAGACTGGTTGCCATCCTCACTGGGTAAGAACAGCAACTTTTTCTTGTAATGAACACGAAAATCTGCACTGACCTCCAGAATGAAGCATTAGAGAAGGACCTCCTGAGGGGCTGGCAGCAGCAAACAGAAGCTCCTGTCACTTCAGTTTACTGTATCTGGGACATGGAGATAGGTTGTTATTATTATTATTACCTAATATTGGTATTGCCATACTGCAAAGTGCATGTACTCTGGGGATTCCAGTATTTTAAATTCAGCATCCAGACTCCAAAAAGTCTTAGGCTACTATTTAATGTATATTTTCAAATCGGAAGAAAACCCAGTAGTCTGATCAATATGAAATCTCTTTCTGTTGGATGTGAAAATGGAAAGACAGAGAAATTATATTTTATCAAGCATAGTTCTTTTTCCTGAACAAAAATCCATTTTCAGATGATAAAGACCTTGAGAACAGTGAATGAAAATTTCAATGCGTTAACTTTTTTAGATGTTCTACTGGCAGTACTAATTTCAATGGAGAAGAAGGAAGTTTTCAATTCTCTCTAAATTTGGGAGGAGATCTGAAAGTAACACTGTCAGTAATGCTGTGGTCTAGCTTTTGACTTTTATAATCATATAGTTTACTATTTTTAATTTATATTCAAGTCATTTGGATTCCATTTTGAGGACAGAAAACAGATCAGAAATATACAGTGTGGTTTTAAAAATCTTTTTGAAGTAAAATTTGACTCATGCAGCTACTGCTACTGGTTTTGTTGCTTGAACTGTCTGAAGAGTTTGCTAACTAGATTTATGGAAATTAATTTCTTAAAACTCAATCCTTCTTATAACACCTATAAAAACAAGTCAGAGGAAATATGTAGTAAGAGGGAAAACTAAAACTAAAGAATCTGATTACACTTTCATGTTTCTAGGAAAAGTGAGGTAGAAAATTATGGAAACCTTCTTAATGTTTTTGTTTGTTTGTTTGTTTGTTTGTTTCCCAGTTATGTTGAATGCAGAGATCATCATAGCCCAAGAAAAACTCCTGTTTCTACATCAGACTTTATGGTTAGTGATAAGAGGGAAAAATGGAGTATTTAAGAATTTGGAGAAAATAAATAAGGATTATTCTGGAAAATAAACCAAAGCTGCTGGCTGCATTATACATGGTAGAAAAATAGCATGCTGAGGGAGAATTAGTGAATGAAAGCAACTTAACATGATGCTTGTACATCATATTGGTACTGTTCCCCTGTCCGAATGCTCGTGGTCCAGAGGTACCTCAGCCCAGGAAGGGACAGTGCTATTCACTGCAAAATAAATGTCACTGGTAACTTTCCAGTCTTGCTCTGCTACCTAGAAGGGAAACACATATTTATACATTTTAACGTGAGCATTCAACTTTCTCCTCACTTCCTTCACACAGAAAAACATATTTCCCCAGTGTCCCACGAATCAGTTTCGTCACTGCATTATTTTTTCATTGCTGGCAAAAGGAAATCAAAGGCCCTGTCTAAATTTAAAATTTTGTTGCCTTCACTGCAGGCTTACAATACAAAGAACATCTTAGTCTCTATGTATCTTTACCCACAACATGTAAAAAAATCCAGAAAATGTTTTTAATCTGAATTTAGAAACTACGTTCGGAGGTTTTCATGCTTTACAACAGTTTGTAAACATAAGGGCTGAGCTAAGCTAGAAGAGCTTATGTGGCTTTTGCAAACTATAAAGACAGCTTGCTTCACATTACACAGAGAGTAAGCAAAACCACTGAAGTGGTGAGGGGACGAAAATAGACGGGAAACAGCAGACAAACCCAAACAAGAGAAATAGGGCACTAGACAGCCAAGCAGGTTTCAGGAAGCCCTCTGTCCTCATGTATCATCTACCCATCTGACCTGATTATTTCTGAGAGAGCTGGCACAGCCTGCCCTGTCCCTGCTGCCTGCGGGTGGTGTTTTGGGGTCCCACTAGGTGAGGAGCAGACTCAGTGAAAGCCAGGGTGTCCAGCAGCATCTTGCCACCACTGCAGAGCAGCTGCATTGTGGTTGTCCCCTGACTTCTTCCACCAGAAGCTGCTGAGGGACTGCTGTCATCACCTGCACTTGTACCTCACCTTCTCCTCTGGGCTGGAGGGTGTATGTGCCACATCTGCCCCTGGTGAAACTGGGCAATGCCAGTCCAACAGGGAAGGCCCTCTTGGAGCTTTGGATTGTTATGATTAGGAATGCTCCTGGAAATTAAGAACTTTGAAATGAGAATTTCAGAAGTGGCAAAGGCTTTCTGCATAGAGGCGAAGCATGTATTTGTTTATCTGCATGTTCCCCAACATCAGACTATCACAAAGTGCTTGCCAAGTACCTGGCTGTGTTGGGGAATGAAATGAGACAGCTGAGTGTGTGACCTCAAATGTCTGTCACACATCAGAAGAGGTGACAGAGGGGAAAAAATTAAGAGCAAGCTGAGGAACAGTGGTTTGTTCCAGCACCATTTTATAGGTGTGGCAAAATGCTTGATAATACGGTCCAGAGGCAAGAAAGGAAAATACCCCAGCTGTCAGGTGCTGTTCTTTGTATGTACAAGTAACAACTAGCGGAGTCATCACAATCAAATACCTAGGCAAATCCCTAAAAATGGAGGTGAATATTTGTATAGATCCATACACACATTCCATTTACTATGCTTTTTTTTTTTTTTTCCCATGCATGCCATATGGACACTTGAGTGTTTCCTGCTAACGGTATATATGTGCTGTCTGTGATCATTACCCTGGAACAGGAAAATTGGAACTTAGGAAGGATTTTGTTAATAAGCCTTTTCTAAATGACACTTTTACAGTCCACCTCTCAAAGGAGTACAGTGCCAACTTTGTTGTGAGGCAGATGGTAGTGAAAAAGGTGGATGTGACTCTGATCATTTAACAGGGAAATTAATTTATGTGATACTAACCAGCCTCCAAATTGGGTTTATTGGCTCATTATGGTTTCTCAAAAATGCCAAAGCTTTATGTTTTGAAGAAGCTGAAGGTTATTTTCAGGATATTTTTGGAAGAGAGAGAGAGAGGAAAACTGAATGAAAGAATGAGAATCTGTATTAGAGGTAAGATGGCACGGTATGATAACTGATATGGTAAGATAACTTTGGATGAAGGACTTTGCAGGTCAGACAAGGAATGTTGAGGAAATTCTCCTCTCTGGTGGTAAAATGTGTCTTTATCCATCCTTGGCTACTAAAATGTGAATGTTTTTAGCTTTTTAGCATTGTACTTCTGAAGTGGAGACACCTTTCTTTGACCAAAATAAACTAAATACACCATGGCCTAGTACTACAGCATAAAAATATTTAGTAATTTCTTTTTATAAACACTTTTTTATCACATTATAGAAGAATAATTCTGTGTCTATTTAGTTTATTAAAGACAGGAAATTGAGGATGAAAGTTGGACAGAAAAATGAAGATCATTGTTTACATTTGAGTATTTTATGCCAGATGGGTAATCCTTATACGGCATTTAAAAAGTTCATTCCTGGCTATGGAGAACATTACAAAGAACAAAGAAGCTAACTAATGGGCATAACTTATAACTTTAATTTTAGTAATTTCTCTTTGTGATTAATAAATCAATGTCTATCATAATTTCACCATATTTCTCATCCACCATTGGTGTGTTAATTTTTTTCCCCAAGCACAACATTATATGTAATCAACACAAGATTGCATATTTTATCACTACTTGTTGCAGTCTATGGTACACTGTTAACCTAATGATGATTAGAAGCCTTTAGTACCAGCCTGCCTGAGCAAATAATTAACTGTATTCCTCGATGTGCTGCTTTAAACTTCATTGCTTCACTTCCTTCAAAGTAGTTATTCATGCTTGTAAATCATCTAAGCTGAAGAGCATTTCATGTAAAGTGTTACGATACACAATCTAATGAGATTTGTAATGATTCCTTAAAATTTAGTCCTGAATTGCTATTAGGCAGCTGTATTCAACTGCTATCTTTAATAATTTTTTGACATTCCATGAGATATGCACACTACAACTACAAGACTAATAATACACTACTCCAGAATTTTAGATCTCTTTTCTTAATATAATTTATATTAGCGGTATGAAATTCATTTCTGATAGTTTTTGTTTGCTTGTTTGTTTGTTTTTCCCCCAAGAATTTGGGCTTTCTATTTTAACCACAATATTTTTTTCTAACTTTGTGGAGTGGAGACTTTAAAAATACTAGCAGTTTGGATCCAGGCACACCTGCACGGAAGCACCAATTGTGGTGTGGGTAATAACCCCAGATTAAACTTCATATCCATTAGATGGGCTTTTTGTAGATCCTATGCTGCAACCTGAAGTTTGCAGGATGCACGATTGCTCTAACCACTTGAAACAGGGGCACTCTTATGTCTGCTATGTTTTCATTTGTCAAGATGATATTTATGAGCAGAAAAAGAATCGTAGAAAATTTTCAAAAAGGACAAGATGCTGACAGCCAGAAGCTAATTTGTTTTTATGGATTTCAAAGGTTTGGGGAATGGCTACTGGCATGATCAGATAACTTCAGTTTCCTTTTGAAATAATAAGCAAAAATTTCTGATTTTCTGGAAAGGGAAATGTTTCACAGACACTCAGATATGTCTTCTATTACATTTCAGTCCTGCACTAATACTCATTTTCTCCAGAACAGATTGTCTGTAATTGATTGAAATAAATACCTGCTATGGAGTTTAGGAAATCCTCCACAAGGACTTGGTTAGCATTCAGGACTCCCAGATCCCAAACTAAGACCTGAAATAGTCTTCCATAATCCTGGAGATACTTATGATGGATAGCTGCAACCCTGTTTGACTTGGAAGTTTTCAAGGCAACTAGAGCTCTGCTTGTAGTGCCCAGAAACACTTCTATGTGTGCAATTCAGTGACTGTCTCTCACCCAGACTATTATTAAGATCCAGACATTAAGTTTGACTCCACCCTGAGTATGCCACTTTGACTGTTTTTTTTGAGGAAAAAAAAAAAAAAAAGTCATGCATATGGGATGTCCCCACAAAAACATATTTAGAATATGAGAGGAAGTGGTAAACGTGGTGCCAAAGCTTACAGGACAGAGCATGTAGGTGACTGCTGCATATCTTCTTTACAGAGAACCATACCCTTCCCTGGCACTAGGTGCTCAGGATAAAGCCATCTTCCTCCATTGCTGCTGCAGGTGGCAGTTGTAGGTCAAAGGGCTCGTCAAGACGCATTGGGTTAATAAGAACATGAATTTCCTCCCTATTGGTTAGACTTTCATTTCAATTACAGCCTAATTCTTCCATAATTTATGCTGAAGACTCTCTACTTGGTACAGGTGCCTGACTTCTTCCAAAAATCAATATGGTTAAAAACATTTAAATGGCAATTAGAGACAAAAGAATTACTTATGGAGCCTGGTGCAATGAAACGGAGCGATGCAATAGAAGGGCTGTTTACCAAACATTTTCCAATGTTTGATTGTGGAGTACGTCCCTGTGAAAAGCTGTAGTTGTCCAGTGATCTGAATAATACACTGTTGTGTAAGCAAGGGCTGCATGAGCCCATCTTGCAATATTAGTTAACCCTGGCAAGGAGAAGAGCGTGAATTATTAAGACTTGAAGAAAACTAGTGCCCTCCTGCATGCCCTGAGACACACCACAAGTGGGAAGTGGAAACATGCTTGGTTTATGGCTTCCCACACAGCATTAATACAAACCTTTGTAAACCACTCATAAATCTTCTTCCTTTCAGCTACCACATTAGAAGATTCTGAGGCTCGATTAAAAGTTTATCTAAAAATTTTTATTAGGGAAAAAAGAAGTGTTTCAATAATCTAAGTTGGTGGTCCCTAAATATTTTCCTTTTGCAATCCTACCTTTGATTGCTGGTCCTGTTTTCTATCAAATTAGCATAGGTGGCTGAGAAGTAAATGTTGCAGCTTTCTTTACATCCTCCAGCTTGAGAAGAACTCCTACTGGTAGTGCAGACTTCTGTGGCAATGCCTCTATTTTATTACTTTTTCATCAAAGAAGTAATACTTGCAAGGGGAATAGTAAGGGAGGAGAACATTTGTGTTTTCATATAGAAACCTTGCGGGCCATCTATCCAGACCAAAGCTATCCAAAAGTGCTGTGAACACAAAACATATTGCAGGACTAACCAAAAAGCACAAGTTCCTTCTACACCAGCTCACCACATAGCAACATCGTTGTTCTTTCCACAGGCCCAAATGTTTTCATCCTGCCTTCATCCAAAAACATGTAGGATGAGGCTTGAAAAAGTCACTTCTTACTCCAAAATAAAAAAATAACTGAAAAGGAGAAAACAGGCAATTTTCAGTGCAGGTCAGACTTCTCTCCTCCTTACCTATGAAGTAATTAAAGACTGACTTTGAATGCTAGGATCTGAGTCTCCTCAGATGTTGAGGTGAAACTTTGAGGAACCCAGTAACTGGCACCCCAAACATGGCAAATAATGGCTTACACTTTAGGATGGAAAACTGCAAATGAAAGGGCCTGTTACATGAAATGCTGCAGGCTTTCTGCTCCCCCTACATCTATGGCAGTAGTAAGTGTCCACTGCCTAGAAAAGCTAAGCTGATCTATGATAACATACTCTGAGATCCCATGGGAACATTTTGTAGGGTAGTGCAATTGATTTAGTACTGTGTGAACACTTTCTAGAATCCTCCTGCATTGACAAGTCTGCACACCCCATCCAAATATAATTCCTTCCCTATTCAACTGCTAATCTCCACTTGCAATACTGTATTCTCATTTGATAAAGAATTATCAACTACATTAAAATGTCTTTGAAAAATCCTACACACTATGTTTTGGATGATTGTCATTTTAACTGATTATCTGTTAGTTAAAAGGGCTATAGCCTTTCATAAAGCCCAGACCACACTTTTCAGAGGCATGTAGTAGCCACCTGTAGTAGCCACCCCAGGTTTTAAGTTAGAATTTGAGGCATCTCAAAGGCAGGCTTTCACAAATGTCATCTTTTCATCTAAGAAGTCAGATCTGTTTAAAATGGATTACTTCTGGTGCCCCAGAACATTTGCAGTGAGGTTCCTGACACATTCCTACAAAAAGAGGCAGAGTGACAAGATGTCCTTACCAGTTCACATGACATCATTTAAGGACATGGTCCAGCAAGATTTAGTATCTGTTGCTGCAGTAGACCCATGCTGATCACTTGCAGAACTATTGTTTCTCCTCACGCTTTACAGTGCTGCAGATCTGGGAAGGTGAACATACAGGGGGACATGCAGAACTAAGTTAGTTCCTTGTTAGAGCTGTAGGGAGCCCTGCGCAGACACATAGAATCATAGAATCATAGAATGTCCCGAGTTGGAAGGGACCCATAAGGATCATCGAGTCCAACTCCTGGCACTGCACAGGTCTACCCAAAATTTTAGACCATGTGACTAAGTGCACAGGCCAAACGCCTCTTAAATTCAGACAGGCTTGGTGCAGTGACTACTTCCCTGGGGAGCCTGTTCCAGTGTGCAACCACCCTCTCAGTGAAGAACCTCTTCCTAATGTCCAACCTAAACCTCCCCTGCCTCAGCTTGACACCATTGCCGCGGGTTCTATCACTGGTGATTAAGGAGAATAGGTCGGCGCCCGGCCCTCCACTGCCCCTCGCAAGGAAGTTGTAGACTGAGACATAGGATCAGCTTTCTGTAGAGCCAGCCTCTGACCGCCATCACTGGTCATATGTTAGAGCAAGTAGGATGAGGTGAACCAAACTTACCTAATTCCCACTGGATCAAGCCCAGTTCCTGAAGAGCCTTTGGTTTGCCTTAGCACCACAGTCCATCATGATACACGTTCTGGGAGGACACGTTCAGGGCAGTGTGTGATCCCTCCTTGTGCAGGTGCCATGCTTCAACACTGCCTGTCAGTCTCCCCCTGAACATAAAGCACCGGCTGCTAGGGGAGCCACGTGCCAAAGTGTCTCTGCAGGACCCCGCTGGAGTCCCAAAGTGCTGGCAGTGAGCCAGTGCTAAAGAGCCCAGCTGGCACTGTGCCACTTTTTTTTTTTTTTTTTCAGAAATTCTTGGGCATCTCCACTATTCCTGGTATTCTGCTATTCTGCTATGAGAATGCTGTTCTAGTAGCCTACTGTTCCTAGTGCCTTTTGAAATATCCATAATAGCTCTTCTCCCATCCCCATTATTTATTGTGCCCTAATCTGAGATCACAGAGCTGGCAATAGTAGTTCTGAAGTTAATTTTGCTTCTTTAATCCTAAGACAAAATATTAGCCATTTTTTTTTCATTGTCAGGAACATATACTATGAAAGGCCTTAAACCTGAATCTTTATTTACCTTAGTATATAAGCTGACAGTTTGATAACATTACAAAAGACAGAGAAGTCTATTTGTTAGTGGTTTTTTTTTTTTTTTTTTTTTTTTTGTATGTATCCTGGCTTTGTTAAATGGGCTAAAGCCAACTGAATTCTTCACTGTCAATCACCCATTGTCTTGTTTCATTACACAACCCATTTCTTAAGGCTCGCCACAGCAGGAATTGTTTTCATTTTTGTTCTGCTAATGGAACCTGATTTGGAAAAACTCAATGGAAGTCATTTAAGGAGCCTTAGCTTCAAATGAAAAATATGAAACAATTTACTTCCCAGTGGGGAAAAATGTGGGTTGGAGAAAGAAAAAGGCAGTGAAAGAAAGAAATGCAGATAGATATAGAATCACAGTTCAGTCCAGAGTGTGGGAGCCCAAAACACTGCAGGAGTAATCCATGTAACGAACCAACTGTCTGAGAAACCCACAGGGAGTTTCCAAAACATTTTGCCTCTGAAGGAGATAAAAATAATTTCCATAAGAATTATAGTCAGGGGTTTGTAACCAACACAAAAACAGTATGCTATGTTTCTAGCCAACTGTTTCTCCACTGTGACTGAATAAAAGTTGGTAAAGCTTGCTCCTGTTTCCAGATAATGGACTTCATCCTGCATCTCACACAGCAGAAATGTCCTTGTTTCAAGTCCTGTTGTCACATCTCTTAGAAGGGTTGCTAGGTATCTCCGTAGATATCTTTACACACATGCGTATATCCATGTCACATACCACCACACAATTTTTTGTTTGTTCTGAGTTCAGCCTGACTAATATTTTGTGGCATTTTTACAGTTTCAATTCATCATTTTCTCTCTTCATGAATTTCCCACAAACAATTCTTTATATATACATATATATTCATTTTTTAAAAAAATATTCTTTAGCATATGGGTAGCAGCAGAAGCAAAACATTCACTATTTGCAATTGACTCTAACTCTTTAACTAGCTTTTGTTTTTACATTCATGGATACTCAGCACTGTAGTATCAAAACACCTTATGTCAATAAATTTTTGCTTTCAAGGATTAATTCTCAGAAAAAAAGTCAATAAAACATCACAGTACTGAGGAGTGTAATATTATGGCTGAATGCACTGGTTGCTTTATTACCAGTGAAAAGAAAGTACAGCATGCAGTGTAATTACATTGTCAAGAGTTTCATGCATGCTTCTTGTGAATTCTGTGAATTATCATTATTTTTTAATGACCATAGCACTGAAAACAGCATGTAACGTAGCCAGAACTTAAGAAACTAAACAGGTGGGTCAGCCAAAGCTGGTGTTATAAGAAAAGCAGTGAGCACTGAAGTATTTGAATTCTTCTATTATGGTGGTGGTTGGAAACCATGAGGAATAAAGTTTCTAAAAAACCCATACCACACCCGCTGCACTGCTTTCTGATCAACCTACTACAGGCCAAGCAGGAAGTCTACCACACTCAAAAAATAAAAGGGAATTTCTCCATGTCCAGCTCTACCAATGAACCTAATGCTGAACTTCCAGTCCCTTGGTGTGGGCCTTCTTGCAGCTCTTCATATTGGGCAAGGTCTTTTGACGTGTCTTTGGACCATGTCGCTGGCACCAAACCCCAAACCATCAAGTTTCTGCATTCAGCAAAATCCAGATGGACTCACGAGTTGCTGATATGAGATAATTAACCTTGAAATCTGTCTCCATCCTCTTACCTTGAAGTCCCATATTCCCAACTATCAGAAAGTACACGCAGAAATACTGCTTAAGACACAAGCAAATACTTCCTGTATGTAATGCAACCAAGGTCATAACCTCTAGAGTACCTGCTGTAGCTGTGGAAGAATATGTTGCCTAAGGGTTTGAACTGAAGGAGAAAGAGTTTTGAAAACTCAGTTATATTGGTATTAATAGAATAGAGCCAGATGGTGCAGTCATCAATAATCTAAAAATATCCCTGGTGCATAGTCAAAAGCAAAGTAGCATGAAAATTAAAGTAAAAAAATTACACTCACCAATAATGTCCTAAAAAACCTTTAGTGGCAACTCACCCTATGTTTGCTCAAAGGTCATGCACGGATACAGTGAAAGCCTTTTGCAAAGGGCTGTATTTAGAAATGCAGCTTTTTCATATGAGAAGTCATTGAAAGAGAATCTTACCATTAGCTGACTGTGTTTAATATTATGTTCTCATGCAGCTGAGTTAGAACAAAAACTTTATACGGTGGCTTTAATTGACACCAGGTTTTTATTAGAAAAAGGCACTCTTCCTCCTGTGTACATGGCCCACTAATGAGTCAAAACTTCCTCCAACAAGCCTGATTCATCATTCTCATGTGGGTTTTGGTATTGTTTATACACCCTTGCACAAAAGGGCCGAGAATTTATCATGCTGATCAGTCCTGTTTGTGCAGCTATTGACACCTGTCTATGGTACAATGGTAACTGAGAGCAACTTTTATTTATATCTGTAACTATATATATAGAGAGAGAGATAATAAAGCAATTAATGTATATATAATAGTTCTATATATAATATATGCATGTGTATATACATACATACATAGATTTGTAAGGAGTGATCCACCCTGCTATCTACACAAAAAATAGTTCTAGTCCTCAGCTGTTACATTTTTGCATTACTACTCCATCTAAGTCTGCAGTTGATAGCTGAATGAAAGAGGGTAAAATAAGCACCACAGCAAACATTTTTTTCAGTGTTCACAAATGCTAATGAGATTTTTAATATTTTTGTAAATACTTATCAGCAAGCACTCCACATATACGACAGCAATTACTTAATGCAAGCTTTAAATTTAGCAATGTTAACTAGGTAAAAATAACCAACCACATATTTACTCATTTTTTAGAACCCTTACCTGGGTATAATCTGGAGTTTTGTTTTTCTCTGGGCCTAGGGGAGGAAACGGCACCAAAAATAAACCAATTTTCTCTTTGCTAATCCCCAAAGAAAAAAAAAGCTGATACAGCACATTTTTATTTTGTACACATAACCTATTTCTCACCAACTCAGGCTTTTGTAGTACATGTTAAAAGGCAAGTCGTTTTTTTTTTTTTTTTTTTTCCTCCCACAGGTATTCCTTAACAATGAAGCTGGGAGCCTTTATTCTATGCAAAATCAAACATCTACTTCATGCCTTCAGAGATCTGCATGCACAGGCTTTGTAAAACAAAGGGTACGCAGAGTTTCTCAGGGCATGTCAGCTTTTATGAGACCAAGCATCACTTTAGTAACAAGAGAAGAAAATGGAACAAAACAAGGCAGGAGATTATACTTGTCAAGTGGAGGAAACAGCACAATTGCCTGCAATAAAGCCACCTCAGCCCCACAGCTGCCTGTTGGCATTGAAAAGACAGCAAGTTAGACCAATATTTCTTAAAGTGGTGATGTACAGGAAAGACTGAGTAAATCTTCAAAGCAGGAGAAGATCTGAGATTTTTTTTTTTTTTTTTGTATTGGCTCAGTCAACCCCCCTGCTCTGTTCTACCAACCTTCTCACAGATTCCCCTTCCTAGAAGCATTTCTGGTTGGGGTTGATGAAAGCCACATGGACTGCAGGAAAGAACAGAGAGCATTGTTTTGGCTATGGTGGATTTCCTAAAATATCAAAAAAAAAAAAAAAAAAAGAAAAAAAGATCTTCTCAAGGGGAACAGACACCATGAAACCGGGAAGTGAGGTGCAAGTTTGGATGCAGAGTTTGGGGCATGCTAGAGATGACAATACATATAGGATACTCACACCGGCATAAGGGGAACCCAAATTCTTAAAGAAAAAAGCCCAGTTTTAAAACCCTTGAGAGCTGCTCAGGAGAAAGGCATTCAAAGGAAATGAATAGATATGGAAAGGCAGCTTTTGCTCAAGAGAGCAGGCAACTAAGCAATGCTAAAACAAGGTGTTCTGCTCAGCCTCATGACCCTCCACAGCTGCATATTATGGAAATGCAGCAACTTCAGATGCATGAGAGTTGTGCTGATCTTTCAGCAGTGTAACCAACACCTGAATCTAGCCCAAATGTATCCAGTTCTGTCAGTGATCTTCAACAGCTAGTTCTGGGGATGATATTCACTTCTTTTCCAGAAAGCCATTCAGTCCTTGAATCACCTCAGAGTAGGAAAGAACACCCATAAAAAAATATAAGAGCCAAGATAGCTTCATTATATATTTAGAAAATCTGTAGTTTTTATCTGTTCAAAAAAAAAAAAAAAAAAAAAAAGGAAAAAATTTGAAATCAGATGCTCAAGAGAGAATATTCTTGCCAGTAACATGACAGANTTGTTGTTGTTGTTGTTTGTTTTTCTTTAATAAAACCAATGAAGACCTATTCATTTGAAAGTGATTCACTGGAAAAGCCCAAAGAGCGATATGGTTTTGGTCCTGATTTGTGCTTCCTTTTTATTTAGACAGATGGTGATGCACTTCTTTCTGTGAAGAATGTCTATTCATGCACACTTCAGGAATAATTTCCCAAAGTTAGCAGTGCTGCTTGGGAAGGAAATCACTTTCCAGCCGCCCCCTTTTAAGAGTAACAGGAAATTTTTTCAAAGGCACGTAAGTGACTTAGGATCCCACATCATTTTCAAAAGTGATTTAAGCCCCCCTAGCCTAGTCTCATTGCATCCAACAAGACTTAGGATTTGGAGGGATTTATGTGGATGGTTTTCAGCTCTGCTTGGCAGAGGAGCGCAGCACAACTTGGAATTTCAGCACCAACTTGAGTGCCTGGGTGCAGCTTGGGATCCCTGTATGGGAATTGTTAAGCTCGTAAGAAAGGGATTTTCAGCTTTTTAAGGCAAACAGCTGAGCAGGGAGCTGCCTCAATTAGCCAGCAGTGCTAGACTGAAGAATGGGGCTTATGTGTCTAAGCAACTGATGTGATGCCAGTCGAGAGGTGGCTCCCCTCGCTCAGGCTCCTTGGCTGTGAGCTCTCTGCCGGACGTGGGCAGCGCAGCCAAGGCAGCTCCTTAAGCAGCCCGTGCCCTACTTGTCAAAACTTCTGCCTGTCTTGAAGGCCATCTCTGCTGAGGTTATTCTGCAGCTCCCTCAGCCGTCACATAGGTTAGCATTGGGCTTTCCTTTCATCCAGCAGAGATGGAATTTATTTTTTCTATTTTATTTTTCTATCTTACGTCCTGGGAGACAGCATGCCTCAAACATGCTGAGGATGCTGCTGGATGGGTAAGCCACAGATGAAAGGATTGTTTTGTCACGCAGGTCAAAACCCCAACATCAGGGCTCACAGGACCTCTGTCTGAGGCAGGGCTTGGAGCAGCTCATTACCACGGTGATTAAGCTGGTTTGAATGCCTCAAACAGCAGCAGGTAGGAAGGTGTTATTGCTGAACTGCACTGATGGTTTCACTGTGATGTGGTTTTCCAGCTCTCAGTGAAGCCTCTTCAGGTGCTTAATGGTCTTCACATGCTTCAGGTCTTATGATCTGGCTTGAAGGAAATGAATTGTTTTTGAGAAATGAGATTTATTATCATAACCTGAGATCCTTAAAGGTGATCAGTATCATGTCACCATAAGTAACTAAACATTTAGGTATCTGTATTTCTGGTAATCTGAATCTTACATGCTTTAAAAGTCACAGGCACCTATATGCAGCCTTGGATACCAAAATGTCCTTACAAACCTATCCCATAACTCCTCTGAAACTTCCTTTTATTTGGTTGGAAGGGAGCTTCTGTGAGTATCTGAACTGCGGTTCACAAATTGAACATCGAATAATTATAAACGTCTTCAAAAAGCTCCGAAAATGAACTTGCATTCCTTCTGAGTTAACTGTTAGGCTACTAACTATTGAGGCAGCTGCACTTGGTATTTCAAGCAACGTTGTGATGCACCATCGCTTCATTTTCTCACAGTTCGCTTTGAAGTCCTGCCACCTATTGGTCTATCGGAGCAATGACCAAACCGGCTGGACTTTTCCCTGGGAAACCACAAAGGAAAATGTATCCTGCAACGACAAAATCCTAAACAGTAAGAAACCTAATAATGGGACCAGAAGTTATTTAGCCCCTTTGCACTTGCCAAATAATTTTCTGATGTTGTATTAGCACCCCATTGGACTAGGCAATAGCTAAACTTTAGTTTCTCCCCTGTTGAATCTGGAAAAAACATCCCCTTCAAAAATCAAAACACTGAAGCTCTCGAATCTTGTTCAAAGGATTTGCAGACTTCCCTAGAAAAGTGTACATATGTTTATTGATGCAAAATAGATTTAAATATACAGATATGCATGCACTACATTTACTTATTTCCAGCCAAGTTACACATAAATAGCTCATTTCAAAGCTGCAAACAGATCAATCACTCTGGCTTTATTTGCAAATGCATTCTTCTCTACCACCAACACACTGCTCTGTGAAGATATTGTAGAATTCTGTTTTAGCTCATGTTATCCTGATACTATAAGACTTTCAAGGGCCTGACTGCACACTCAAAACCTGTCTGTACTGTCAAGAGCATTTGGAGAATGGCAGCAGAGCACAGGCGGAAGCCAAGAGGTGTGTAAGCAGTGTGGGACAAAAGGCCTAAGCAGTAGGGGGCAAGCAACAACTCTGTGGAAGCAGAAGTAAAAACTGTGTGAAAAAAATTGTTCATTTCTATGCCTTCTGGTACTGAGATTTTTGACATTCTGTAAGGAAAGTGAGGATTTTCCCAGACATAGCCAAACTTGCTTTCAACTTTCCTTGAGAGCCTTCTTCCTTCAGCAGGTGCTTCACTCTCAGATAGTCACCTTTGTCACCCCAGGCCCTGACCCCTGCCTGACATCCTCCAGCGCAAAATAAAACCAACAGCTACCTGAGGAGAGGAGCTAGGCATCTCACGAGGGCCAGCCAGCCCTCTGCTTTCCCTGCCATACAAAGCAGTCGGCAGCAAGGACTGCGCAGAGGAAGCAGGGATCAACTTGTCACAGCTGCAACATAGGCTTCAGAAAATAAGGCGTCGTTGTCAACATAGCTTGCCCTGACAGCTCAAGCAAGTTGTGTTGTGATCGTTCATGCGAAAGGGTCTGGATGGAGAAGACAAAATATTTTAAGAAAAGGGCTTGAAAAATATATCACCAACAAGAAACTTCCAATCTGTTAGTGGTTCTTTAAATATTGGGGACATGAAACTGCTTAATTCACAAGCCTTGCTGTCTTCTGTTCATTATTTTGTGTACCCAAAAGAATTCACTAAAGTGCACTCCACACGATGACAGTATGACAAGGGCCAATTTGTGAATAACTTGTCAACAGCTTGAATGAAACTCTAGAAATCCATAACAGGTGCTCGATAGCTATAATCGAGTGACAGATGGATTAGATACATGAAACCACAACAAACTGACTGAATGGGAGAGGGAGAGAGAATGAGGGTGAGAGTGGGGGAGGTTCATTAACTATAGAAGAGAGCAAAAATACATGAATTATTAAAGAAGCGGCATGCGCCAATTTGTGTGGATGCTTCCTGCTCATCTTCAGCAGGCCCGGGAAGAGGAGCTGCGATGCCAGCTACTGCGCGCAGCAGCAGTGCTCTCCTGCTGTGGCTCCGGGCAGGGCTGTACCAGAGCTTGGCACTGGCCTTGATTGCGAAGATCACGGTTGTCCTTTGGTTCAGGCAAAATTCAGCAGCGCACCCCGGAGCAGCCTCTGCCACCAGCGCCCGAGTGGCGCCGGAGGGCCGGCAGCACGACCACGCTCAGGACCACGGCACATTTCAGTGTCTTGCCGTGCACCCGCGGCCCACCAGCCAGGGGGTTGCCACCTGGCTCTGACCCGGGCACTGCAGACCTGTCCCCGTGCTCCCAGCCCGTCCCCCCTCTCCCCACGTCCACCCCGCAGCCTTGCCCAGGGGTCCTGCAGCGCCGGCGGTGATGGATATCCTGGGTTTTAGGCACCAAGCATCACGGGTGGTGCCTGCTGCCCGTGCTCTATCTGCACTGCATAGGCCAGAAAATTATATTTAAACTCAGCAAGGACCAATTCTCCTGAGTCCGTGCCCAACTTGCATCTCCTTGTTGGCCACTACCACCCTGCAACTCATTCCCCCTCTCCCTCCAATTGGTATTCCTTTAAAGTATTTTTTTTCCTTTAAATGAAACTTTCCTTTCCTTATTTTCCTCTGGTGCACATAGCACCGTGCCACAATCCCAGATTTGCAATCATTCTATCCAAACAATGCTTTTCCACAGCTACCTATTAAGGGAGCAAGCAAAACCTTGACAGCTGGTTTGCTTTTATAGAGTGACCTATCGTTTCTTTCCTGACAAATCTTGCTGTGCCGAGCATCTTCCCTCAGAGAAAAATTTGTGAAATTTTGGAACCTGTTTAGATAATGAGAAAGATACAGTTACTGAATATTTCAGGTGCAAAAACAAGACCTGCAGTGGGTAAAAAACACTAGTAACTTGATTTCTATTCTCTTCACCACAAATGCCCTGTAAACGTGCAAACAGAACCATTGCTTAGAAAAAGAATTTGCTGCACCTACAAGGATTTGTTTGTTGTGTAGTCACTACTGTACCAGAAACCCATGTGATAAAAAATACAGCCATCTTACAATAAGATAAGGGATTTGAACTCGGACACAATTTAATCTTCTTGCAATTTTGTATAATTCTTATGTTTTATGACTCATAAGATGCTTGCAGCCGGCCACAGTCCAGGCTGCTGAGTTTCCCTAGGGTGAGGCTGTGCTCCCTGGCTGCATGGACAGAGAGTGGTCCCCAAAATGTCCCTCCAGCACACTCCTATCCCCAAACCAGACATGCTAACCTTGAAACAACAAATACAAAGTGTCAAAATTAACCCAAGGAAGGCACTGTTTCATACTCAAACGCCTTTCAGCTCCTAACAATGAAGAAGAAAGGTGAGTTTGTAGATACAAAGTGTAGGGAAAAGGCAGTCCTGTACAAGCATACAAGGCTTATACATTAATTAAATCCCTTATTATCTCATTTAAGCTCTACTTCATAGTCTTTCTGTGGTGCATAGCTGCTTGCCTTGGTGGGTTAGAGGAAGATTTCATTGTAAGCTTTTTTTTTTTAGTTTTCCTGGCTGCAAGAGCGTTCATATAAAGATGTGACCAAGAGGCTGAAAGAAAGAGCATAAGATAAGAGATGGAAAGATCGCAAGCTATGACAAGGATGCTCTACTCACCACTGACTGGGTAGTAAGGAATGATAATGTAATGGCTAGTGGTTCCGCCTAAGACAGAGCAGACATGCAGCAAGCAATAATAGCATATTAAAGCAAATTGCAAATCCACAGAGAATCAATCATATTTCAGTCTCTGGAGGAGTTAGCGTGCCTGGGGTAGTTCTTAAACATGGCTTCTGTAGAAGCAAAACTGAGTGGGAAAATTGACCTTAGGAAAAGTTTTCTGCTCAGGAAGTAAATTTTCCAGTCTTGTTCAGATCTGGCTAAATGTTCCTCTACTTTGGCTGAGAAACACATTTTATGTATATTAGCCTTGGATCTAGCAGGGTTGCCCTGTTCCAAAGTCAAAAAAAAGGGAGGGTGGAGGGGGGTAAAAAAGCTGATTGCATGCTCTTACGACTATGCCTCCTTTGTAATGCGCACTGTAATTATCACCATGTAGAAAATTTTGCCTGTCTACTCCACAGCTGCTTGTGGGTGAAACAGCAGCTATATGTGAGTGGGTACACAGATGTTCAGCTATTGAGCCACTTCTTTGCAATCCAGGCCTGACAATAATTTGGATGTCAGGGATCTTCCAACGTCTGATCCAATGTTGGCTTTCTTATTTTGAGAAATAAAATCAAATTTTGGCCTTGCTGATTTAAAAGATTGAACCTCCATGACAGTTGTGTTGACTAGGAGAGACTTGCATTTGCACCTAGGAGCTTCAAGGGATGCTTGTTTTGCATCTCTCTGTTTTGCCTAACCTTTTGGAGGAACATCAGTAACACTATGCAGGCAATGAGGCACTTTCACAGAATGAGAATTGATTGATCAAGCACTGGAAAATAACAGTGTTTTTTTTTTGTTGTTGTTGTTGTGGTTTTTGGTTGGTGGTTTT
>VXAA01006002.1:377316-434940 GCA_013399115.1 Anseranas semipalmata
CTCATATGCCAGACACAAAAGCCCTCTCTGAATGCCCCAACACCTCGTTAATGGTTGTGTCACCAATTTACACTTAGGATCTCATTGAGAGCATCCTAGAGACCACCGCGCATCTTGGTCAAGCCTACTGCTGACAGCAAGATGAAAGGAACATTATTAGTCCCCTCATTTCACAAATGGAAGCTGAGACAGAAGAAGCACCAGCACCTTCACGGCTGCAGATTCATGCACTTGTGTAACCAAATGGCAGGCAGATGTCTGCCCACGTCTTTCACTTCTGCTTGAATGGGAGTGAGAATTTGCACCATTTGCACACAGTAAACTGCTTGAAATGTAAATGGTGTTTAAACCATGCAGATTTGTTTTTCAGACTCATCTCACTAGGAGACTTCCCCAAGATCTATAGATTGCAGGTGCTAAAGCCAGGAACAGCTGCAAGAAGGGTACCTTTTCCCTGGCGTCATGAGAGCTGCTGTTGAAAGAGAAGGTGTTCGCTTGGCTGGATACTGTAGACAGAAAACAGACACAATCTGAAATGCTTCAAATTACAACTTTTGTAAAATACACTCACATAGACCATCGGTGATTTACATCCAAGTAGCCCATATGAGCAACTGAAGGACTTAAGAAAGCCATTGCTTTAGCTTAAATAACTTTTTCCTTTAGCTGACCTGATCTTTGGACAGCAATTTCTCCACAGTTCAGTTTGGGTTAGTGCTTTCAGTTTGAACCAGTGGGTAAAAGGAATAGGAATTTCACACACAAAGTGTGTGAAAGGTCCTGCATAACTCCCCATCTTCCCAGCCAACTCGTGTATGATTTCTAGGCAGGAAAAAAGGAAGCACGAAAGCCACAGTTTTCACCCAAAAATATTTCCTATACAGGTTGTGTCTTCTCAGCATTATAAAACCATTCAATAAAATATTCATTGTTTATTATTAGCATGTGTCACTGAAGACACATTCACCCTGTGTAAGGACTGGGTCTAGGTTCTGAATTTACCATGAAGCCAAACATGATAAGCATAATCAGAACTCCCTATTTTAAATCTGAATCTGAAGGTTCCCCTTAAACAAAAACCATATATAACTTGCAATTTTTTTTGTCAGATTGAGACCTGGAATAGCAATACTTCATTGGATCCTATATTTCAGTGTTAGGGCTATTCCTGTATGACTGGCTTGCATGCACAGAGGTGCATGAGGGTGTTTTAGGAGAGGTGATGCACAACATCATGCTAATTTTCAGTTCATCCACATCTTTCTAGGATACCTTTCCTTACTCACTGGCTTTGAAAGCCAACCCAATTACATCTTACTCTAAAGTGGACAAGAAATCCAAAGGATGAGAGATCTGAATCACATTTCAAAGATAAGCATTCATTCCACAGGGGAAGAGAGAGATAGTATTAAAATTTTGGAGGCTTCATGATTGTGCCCCAGGCCAAAGCTGTATGTTCAGCAGCAGGCTGTCACACCCTAATTGCTAGTACCCCTTTGTGAATCAACATCTCTGAGAAGCCAATTCTCCGTGATGCTTCTTTAATATACATCTTCTCATTTGCCCCATGTATATTTCAGTTTGCCATCTGATAATTGGAATTGTGTGGGTAGCAGCCGGTACCATCTGGCTTGTTAATAAGTAGAGGATAAAAATGTCTAATGCCTTGCTCTACATAAATACAAGAATTACCCTACAAATAAACAGCTCCTTGAAACCCCAACCGATGAGAACAAAAGAAAATAGTGTGGTCCTAGCTCATTAAAAAACACTGAGGAGAGAATGAGAAAGCAGTGGCAAAGCCTCATCACTTCTCGTCTGAAGTTTTAGTGTAACTAAAACATATGGGAAAAATAATGCAAAATTAAACCTGATAATGCACTTTTCACACCAAAACATATTGGGCCACTATACAAATGATGCAATTAAAACTGCTGCCTTCAGGAGCCAAAACCCAAGCTGAATAAGTACGGTACAATTAAAGTTTTTGATTTAAAACCAGCGAAAGATTTATCATAATGAACCTCGGAACCGAGATAATATGACTTGGGGGCATCAAAGCTAAGCTATAGAAAACCACATGTCCTACAATGTGGAGTTAGAATTGGAAGACTGACATCAGCAGATTTTAGGGCACAGAAAGGCTTACAAGTTCATTTGCATGTGAATGGCCAAGACCATGCAAAATCTTGCGTGTAAACAGTGTGGTATTGTAATCAATACTTTAATTAACGGGAAGGCAGTGCAAAGCTGTCTGCATTGGGGAAATAAACTCTGATCCTGTAGGCTGGATGCAAAAGCCGCGCTGTTGTGTTTGGATGCTGCTGGAGCTTGTACAGCGCCTTATCTGCGAGGCCTCATATGCACCGTGACAATGTCCTCTAATCTGGGCATAGAAAGGGCATCACGAGCAGCGAGGGCTGCAGCCCTGCTGTGCTCCCAAGATGGGGAATGGAGATTTAAGCTTCTTGCAGGGAAAGGGCTGCCTGGCGTGGCCTGGGGCGGGGGGACAGGCCATGAAGCATGGCTGGGCAGCTGCCAGCCGGCTGGGGACGGCCAGGGTCGGTGCTCATAGGGTGGGGGAAAGGTTCACAGCCACAGCCTGGCTCCTGCCCCACCACCCGTCCCCCCAGCAAACCCCAGCCCAGGAAGGAAGCCGCGCTGGCGGTACCGGTGTCAGGCCTGGCATGCGCAGCTCACCTCGGGCCTTCAGGACACGAGCCAGCCTCTGGGTGGGTCAGAGCTCAGAGGTGGTTTATGCTTTCCCTGTGCTCCGATACAACAGCGAGCCCAGGAGTGCATGCTGTTTGACAAAAAGGGAAAAGACCCACTTCTGGAAGCCAGAGCAGCTCTGTGCAGAGCAGAGCTGATACAGCCTGGCACCCGATGGACTCCTACAGACATCTGCCCTGTGCCTCTCACCCTGTCACTGTCACAGTGACTGCAAGAGCAAGAATTCCTGCTTGCCTGCCTGCCTCCTTGCTCAAATATTTACGCTCAGGTGTAAGACTTGCCCTGTTTACGCCCTTTCACACCACACCAGGCACAGGAGTGGAGTTCTCCGGCTGACAGGCTGGGCTGTGCATCGTGCTGATCAGGAGCTGGCCCTTGCCAAACAGAGCGTGCAGCAGCTGAGCCTCCCTCCGCTTCCCTCTTACGGTGAATCACAATTTTGCTCTCATAGCAATCAGCTGATTTTTCACAAAATCCGTAGGAGCTCCATTATCTCAAATAAAAGTGCTCCTGCTTTTATAGCCTTTGCTTCAGTTGTTTTGAAATTCGGTTTCTGCATTTTGAAAATTTAGTTTGAGCCTGAGCAGCAGTGCCGGCTGGAAGATATCTTCAAGGGAAACAACATAACAAACATAGGAATAAAATGCAGACTGTGATAATGCCTTAGGAGAGAAAAAAAAATAGAGCAAAACCTAGATAATGGGCTGTGCATAGGTACTGATAACGTGGAGTTTGGAATTGGAAATGTGGGGATTGGTTGTGAGCCTGTGGCATACAAAGCTGAGCCAGTTCTGATGGTCAAAGGAACTTAACCAGATGCAGCAGATCTGAATGACTTTGCTGGTACTGTTCGGTGTCCCGAAGAACCAGGAGATCGGAGTTATTTATAATGACATTTGATATATATTGTGGTGTTGCAGGTATCTCCCATCAAACACAGCCCAGAGTTACCAAAAATGCCGACCTGGGCCTAAGGATGGCTTCCCAAGGTGCTGTTTCCTCGTCCGTCTGCTGGATGCACAGGATGTTCGCTCGCAGTGGTCAGCACTGAAGCTCCACATGCAGCACTTCTGTGCAAAGAGTTGAGCTCTGCAGTCTGAGGAGCTGGTGCTGCATTTTTCTGTGAAGGAATTCAATTTACACATGTTTTCCCAGTAGGTTTTCATGAGCTTTTTAAAAACCTTCACTCCTCCCCTAGCATCTTTTTGACCAGACATCAGGATGAAAGAAACAGACTCTGTCCCCCAGTTCCAGGCAATTCCCTCCCAAAGGAACTAAGCTCATCCTGCTTCTAAAGAATCAAATGAATTTCATCCCAATAAATTTGAAATCAATGTAGAATCTGGCTAATAATCCAGATTTTGCTTATTGTGTCAGAAATAATCAGGGTGTGCACAGAGACTGTACATATGACTGTAATTAAAGAAGATTGCAGGCCAGATACTTTAAGCCCCAGCTCCAACTTGAGCAACAATGACAGGGAACTGTTTGGACAGATGCTATCTTCAGTTAAATAAGGAAAGAGGGTCAGTCCTTTGGTTTTTTTGTGTGTTTTGTTTTGTTTTGTTTTGTTTTCCATCAGAACTTTAAAAAAAGTGTTCATGAACAATAAAAGAGGAGTTTGGTAAGGGTTAAAATTAGGCTTAGGGTAACACCAGTGATGTTTTACTCTTCAATACCTGGGATGGGTACAAGTACTTACCAGGAATTTTCTGATGCCATGTAAACACAAATAGATGTTAACATGATATATATAATGATCCTAAAGAAAATAATAATGTGAAAACTTAATAGCAAGAAATTTGGATTGTCCAGAAGAAGGGAATTTGGAAAAGTCCCTGATTGGCAAAAATAGCTGAGCCTTTAGCTTCTAAAAATGAGGCCCCTTCAAGGGAGCTGAAGCTGGGCACCAAAATCAGTATCTGGTTTGGAAAAATCTTGTGCAGTAATAGTTTTAGAGGGAAATAACAGCAACCTAACTAGTAAGTGTTATCATATAACTAGGAATTCCTGAGTTTTACTTGGACAATGTCCGTGGGAACATTCATTAAGAATGAAATGCAGTTGAAGCAATTTGTACCATGAAGTCAGACAGGAAATCAGACTAATCCTTGACGAAATTATGTGTAAGCTTGGCTGTCTAAGACTTACTAGAGCAACTGAGACAGAAGAAAACCAAGCCAAAATGAGATATTGAAAGATACTGAAACTGGGTCACTGTCCTACATTACACAAAAGCTGAACAGATCTCTATCATCCCGCAGTATCCTGACTGAGATGAATGAAGGACTTTGCTGCAGATCTCCTAGAAACATCCAAGCAATGCAGCTGCATGAATCATAAAGCAAACTTTAAGCATAGCAGAAATGCCAAGGCAGGTAGAATAAATTGCACAGGAAGAAACGAAGGAGCTACCTTCTGTCATGACTCTGCATCAGTGCAAGATCACAAATTCCAATTAAGACACCCTGAGACTTATTAAAAAAAAAAAAGTACAATATGAATAGGATGAAGGGGCTCTGAATGGAAAAGCCATGATGTAATTAGATAGATACACTAAGCCAGCAGGAAAGAAGAGGTGCTTAATTAGTAAATAGAAATATGATTGCAGTAGAAAACAGAATCTGATTTCTATGCCATGGTCTCAAAAACCTTTGCCACGAGCAGTTAAGAGACAGGATATAGACCTCCTGAGCTGATAGGACAGCAGATATTGACTGTTCTTGCTCCCCTTCCTTCTCTTTGATATTGAATCTTCAATTCCATTCCAATTAATTCAATCAATGGGATTTATACATTTTTACTGAAGTAAGCACTCCCCCCCACACACACACACTTATAGTCATAGATACAGAACAATTATTCTTGATCTGCTCTTTTTAATGCAGGACGTTTCAGTTTTTCTAGTGTCATAGTCCATTTTGGCTTATCTAGCTATGTCTACTCAAGTATATAATCATCAGCTACTTTATGAGCTTTAAATTTACCTTATTTTCTAAAGAAAATTATTCTTGATCTTTCCATGGGAAGTTGGAATCTGAGACAAGAAATTATCCTGTAGCTATTATCATGCATCCTAAACGAAAATGGCTTGTTTTCACTACCCCTAGCAGTGCAAAAAAAGAAAGGCCATTAGATACTGGAAATATTAGCTTTCTAAAAGGAGCAGATTTTTATTTGTGCAATGTCTAAGCACTGCAAATCTCAGCAGAAAATTGCACTGGAACAGTGGGTGGTTCCGAACTGCTGGAAACTTTACAATGGCTTTTATGTTTAAACATCATTTAGCAGCTGTTAAAGGTCAGCACAAATCCTGTACTTTCTCAGTATAAATGAAGTCTACAACTGCCAAGAAAACAATGCATTAAATAATGCAGTGATTTTTTACTTGTTTTTTTTTCCCTTCAGAAGTGAAAAGGACCTCTTAAGCATTTCCATTTTTTCTCCTCCTTATTTCAAATTGACAAAGCAAAACACTAATTAAATTATTTATATCAGAAATTTACTTACAGGGATGACACATTTTGTACACAAAGCAAGTAAAACATCTGACACATTGTATAGTGCCAGGTGCAGTTAAGAATGTGTAATACAAGTCGGCATCTAGAGGCTAAAAAAAACAACAAACTTGCTGCAATGTTTCATTATCAATTTTATTTCCTACCATACACCAAATGTACAGCACAGAACACAATTTTGTTGCTTTGATGTAAGAAATATTAATTGTATGAAGAAACAGTATACAAACTACTCCAAATTAAAAAATGCATACATCATTGATCTTTACAAAAGGTCTAATTTACAGTATAGCTCATCAATGCATTTAAACACAAAAAAAAGAAAAACAAAAAGAAAAAAAAAATCAGTGCACATTACAAAACACATCAAGTACAAGGGAGGCAAATAAATACAAACATACTTCACAGAACATCCTGAGCAAACAACCAAACACAGATAAATTAACCTGAAGCCAGAGTAAATTATAATAATAAATACATAGGCCAGTAAGAGATTATTTTTTTACTTAAATAAAATATATAACAAATTTGTTAAAATATTTAGTAAATTAAATTTTAGTCTTTGTAATGAGTGAACTCATTTTGTATGCATTTAACAAGTATAACAAATGTTCGCTTTTTGTTTTTTTAGCAAGTACAATAACTTTAATAGCAAATTTTTGTTTGGTGTCCTCCTATTTATATTAGACAGCACGTATGGTAGCTTTTCAAAAATCGATTTAAAAATAAACACAGCTCCTAAGAACATACATTTTCCCCTGTCTAAACTAGTATTGGAGAGTTGAATCAACCCTCAAACAAAAAGCAAGCCCCACCTAATGCAGAACAGTGACCACAGTGCATGAGAGTTGAATCACTTTTGAATAGTACTTTTGTGCAGGAACAGTAATAATATAATTGTATATGTCAAGCCTGTGAATGCCATCATATTCAATCTAAATATAAATGAGGCTAATAAAAATAAACACTTTCATTATAGCACGGAAAAATTAAACACACGCTAGATCCATGTATACATTTACACTGAGGCACATATGCACATGAGGTGTGTGTGCATACAAAAAAGGCAGTTTAGCTGGTTGTTTATACCTTTTTCTTAAAAAAAATAAATATAAAAAAAACTTCTGAAACAATGCTTAATTACTTACAATCCCTGAAATAGACATTGCCTCGGTTATAGCAACTGCTAATTTCTGACGGATTCAGAAACTCTGTGCCCAGGCGAGCCGGAGAAGGGGGCACGCATGAGCGCCTCTGCACAGGTGCGTGTCCCCGTCCCCTGTGCCTGCACGTCCTGGAGCGCCTGGTACCCTACCGAAAGGCTGGTAACCAATCCAGTATCAGACTAGTCTTGGTGAATAAGGATGGGAGAAACCAATCAGTGTGTTGCTACAGTTCGTTCAGCCAGAAGGGCAACCGCAGCTGCGCTGGAGTAACATTCCTCCCCAGACTGCTGCCTTCCCCGCTGCCGTAAGTTCAAACCAGTATTGAATGCCATTTCAGGGGAGATGTGTTTGATTCGTTATGTACAAAATCTTCAGCTTGGGATGTGTTTGCATTTTTCAGTTCCAAATCCATAGCAATACTGGTCACTTGGTTAAAACCTCAACGTATCGTACTAAAAGAGTACCAGTCCTATCGAATTATCATTCTTGTTTAGAGATAATTGTCATTTCCCTCCATGAGCTAACTCTGAAAAAAACTGCAGTGGTAAAATAAATCTGAAGTTCTCTTGAAACATTTTAAATAATCATTCGCATAGGCTAAATCACACAGCCAAGTCAAGTGCTTTGCTGATTGCTATATTTCATTATTGCTAACGTATTCTTTAACACACTGTTTTCCAGCATACTGTGCTTTTAAAGAGCCCAAGTTCCCCACTAGTGGGCACCATTTATCTTCTCATTCCATGCATCTTCGCATCTCATGTTACTGCCAACCCATTTCTGATACAAAGCCATTATAAAAAAGCAGGATGTGAGGAAAATAAAACTAGAACCACAGTTCAGTCATTTGTTACTTTCATAGGTTTTTTTTCTTCCTGTACAAACCCAGCAAGTTATTTAATTTACAGTATAACTTTCAGTCTATTTAAAATCCCATTGGAAAATAAATTAATAAACACATTTGTAAAAATATGGCAGGCCGCAAAAATGCTGTTAAAAGATAAAAAAAACAACTCTTTGATTAGAAATAAATAAAAAATATAAAAAATAGTCGCACACACTTTTTACATTCACTTTACAAAAACTGAGTGCAAAAGAAGAAAAAAAAAGGAATTGTACTGAAATAAATACAATATACTAACAGAGTGCATTGCTGTTAATACAAATAGTCTGTTGTGTTTTTATTCTTTTTTCTTTTGTTTTTATGTCAGCTGGGAAAAAAATTAGTGCAATGTTGCAATTGTAAATGCAGCATGGCAACCTACACCCCTTAGCAGTACATGAACTCCTAACAGATCCATCTGGAGTTTACTGCTGTTAAGTAATTTCTGTTGCCCAGCAGCTTTCACATCCTACACATGGATGCCCTTCACTGCCTGTTTGATACTTTCCAGCAGAGCTTTGCATTCGGGGGAATAGTCCCGTTCCAGATTGCTGTACATGTCTGTGAGTGTATTTACATATGCTTCGAAATTCTGCTCACTGATTGGCCCCTAAATGAAGACAAAACAGATTATAATTGTCGGAGATAAAATTAAGGCCCCCAAAAAACAAACACCCAACCCCAAAGCAAGGAAAAGCAGTGATATGGCAACTGGGGAGAAGTCATGAACACAGTGGTCATCCAAACTAATGGAGGGGTTGTAGAAATGAAGGGAGTTTTGTGTGTTGGGGTAACCACGCACATTCCAAGCAAGGAAAGGGCTCGGAGATATTATCTTCAGTGTGACTTGCTTTTCTATTGAGGCTCTGGGATTAGTTAAGTGTCTGACATCCACATAACTGTCCTCACCTAATTTCCCAGTGTCCCTCTTGAGACTGGGAAAGGGGACTGTAATTCTGGAGACCTAAGCGCCTTTGTGGATTTGGTCTGTGTTTGCAAGACATAGAGGATGTGAAGTTTTTGAGAGGTGGAGCTTTGCCGGCTCCAGAAGAATCACAGCACTGAGCTGGATGAAACAGGTTATCTGTTTGATCTAGGAGCTAACAGTAAATACAGATTCTCAGTGTGAAATTTTCACACCTTGTACAGGGTAGACATTGAGATAGGGAGGGATGGGGGAAGTGTGTCTTGCAGTACAGGGCAGAGACACCAGCGTTGGCTCAGTCTTGGAAGCAAGTGAGTCTGTTAGCAAGCAGAATTCATGATCCAGCGTCTCTGCAGAGTAAATTAGGCTAAGCAGAGCTCTGCTAATGCAGCTACAGTGCTCCTGCTGGTCCCTGAGCTTGCTCATCTGCTTCTAGTGCTGGCAAAACAGTCTCAAAGAAGGTGTGAAGCTGCTGGCTGTGGTCTTACCATCTGTGGAAGCTGAATGTCAGCAAGGCTGGAGATGAGGGCTTGGCTTAAGCCAGCTAGCTCCTTCAACAGGCTCTCGTTGTTCTGCTCTATGAGTTTGTTCTCTTCTTCTATTGTTTTCAAATTGCTCTCCATAGACGTGATCTACAAAACACAGGCACACACACAATCACACAAACAGACCCCTGGCAGTGCTGTAACTGCAGTTTGAACCCCAGCTGGCCATCACATTGCGATGAGAGAGGTCACAGTGGATCTGAAACGGGCATTTTTTTAAGGATGGACATAACCTCTCCATGGAATAGTTACAGCAAGGCAGAGGTCATATTCACTCTGAACCAATGGACTTTGCTGCGGCTTCACATGGAAACCCTGCATCAGCAAGGCACCGGGGAGAGCCCTGTGGCCAGAGGAGAGTTTTGAGCAGGGAAATGAGCTCAGAGGAAGAAAGGGCCATGCTGAGCTGGGATGGAGAGTGTGGCCTCAGGGATGGTGGAAGGAAGGAGAAAGGAGGCTGATGTTTGCATTGCTGTCCTGCTCTTATAGCATCCCTGCTGATGGACCACAATGGCAATGACAATGCTATTAGCTGTTGTGCTATTTTCCTGTCCTGCTCCTGGGTGGAGGGCAGAGCTGTGAGCTCCCTGGGATTAGCGACAGGGCTGGAAACAATAGGAGAAAAATAGAGTGGGAAGGAAATTGAGGGGTTGAGCACACAATTGCAAAGATGATCTCCGACCAATGGAATGGAAACATGGGGTTTTTACAAACAGCAGGAAAAAGTACCTGAGGTAGCAAAATGATATCCTTTCAGCCTGAGAGCAGTGGGCATATACTGAGCCCTGAAGGTCTATATGTCAAAAGCAGTGCTGAGAAACCAAAGGCAGCAATGGCAGGGGAGCAATGGGCTCCGCTGCCCAGCTCCCCTGAAGCCACTGCAAGGCACAGAGTGACAGAGTCCATGGGTGTTATGCTCACCCTCTCCTCATTAGGACTGCATCTCTCTGCACTGCTTAAATCTCTTGCTGTGGCCAGGTTAGTCCCCTTTGTCACACACTGAGACTGTCCCCAGGGGAGGAACCTTGTTTTGTCTGCCCACACCCCAGTGAAGCCTCTCTGGAGCGTGCTCCAGGCAGCCTAACTCCTGGCCAGGTGAGATTAAAAGGAGATAGAGCAAAGCCACATAGGGAACACGTTGCTTCAGCTGTAGTTCAGGCTTTGCTGGTCAGCCTGTCTTCACCAGGGAGCAATTCAGAGAAGGAGAAATCTGGCTGCATAAATTAGGCCATCTCTGTGCGAACAGCACAGTGATCACCAAGGAGAACTGAAAAAAGCATCCAGAGACGCTGAAAACAAACAAACAAACAAACAAAAAAAACCTCACTGCAGTTCAATTTGGGATGGATATCCCTGCAATCTTTGCAGTGTGGAGCTGGACCATTTAGATTCAGCACAGGTGGCATAAACTTCACCCGTATGTAGACTATACATGCTCTGGCTGTTATAAAAACAGCATGAATCAACACTGCATACATTCCAGTAAGGTGCAGATACCGAGGGGTGTGGTTGCACTCAGTTTGTTTTGGACCAGTTTAGATTTACATTCAGTTCCCAGATCTGTTCTTATTTAAGAATTATTTTCTTAAACTTTTATTGTTCCTAAATATTGAGCAAGTTTTTGCTCTTGCTTTGACCTGGCTTTCCCAGGTGACTGCCCAGGTGCATGCAGGAGTCTCCGTGTGGCCGAACATCCTTGGCTCACTCCACAGAACCTCAATCAGCACCTGGAGGCAATTTAATCTTGCCAGTTTACAAAAGAATGAAAGCGAACGACTCTTTTCCATAGCACCCCCTCAAACTGATCTGCTGTACAAGTTAGCAAAAGGCACACATTCTTTACCAGGTGTTGCCTGGAGGCAAAATTCAAATTATTTGAATAACTGACAGTGAGTGAACGGAACTAGAGAAATTTTCTTAGGTACATAAGAACAAAATCAACTCACAGTACGAGTCAAATCGTGCTTGTAAGAGGTAATGCCCTCCCTAACCCAGGTTCTTACTGCAGTCATGGGACTCTCTGTGGTTTGCTCAACAGAGGTTTGGTCAACAAAGGAAAATGAATGTTTTGTTTGGTAAATATGTTTTTTCTGCTCACCAAGATTAGCTCCAAACTGCCATCAACCTATCACTCACCAGATCTTCATGACAATACCCAGGAATTTTCTGCTTATTTACAGAAAACAAACAACCAAAAAGAACTTGACAAAAAAGGCATGTAGGATTTTGGTAGTTTTAAATGCTACAGAGTGATGGGAATATGTGCATGCAAGAATAACTGCATTTAAACATAGCATTTACATAACATTTAATTTACTTATTTTGTTTAAACATAGCATAAAAAAAGGTTAAATCTTTGGCTTTGATGTCATACCTGAGTTTGAAGTTTCATCATGTCAGCTTCAATTTTAAGGTTCGATTCATTCAGTTCTTTTATTTCCTCATCCAAGTGTCTGATTTCTTCATCACTCTCAATACCTGCAAACAGTTGAAAAAGCAATATCAGATTTAAAGTGTCCACTAATGTTATCCATGTAAATGGATATATGAGTAATAAGCTATGCTATCTGTTACTGAGTCAGAGGAAGGTAACAGGCTTTCAATCAAATGATTAATCCTAAAATTGCCTCCAACTTTGCTTTTACTGTCAAAAGTGTTTCCTATCTGTAAAACATCTATGTGAACTGAAACATGTAAGGCACAATCAATGCTTTCTGAGTTTTTGTGTTTCCCAATTCTTTTTTTCCAGCACAACATGCAACCATAAACTGGAGGGTAGAGAAAGGAAAAACTTCTGGAAATGCTAGGGAAGATGAAAACATATCATAAAACATGAGGGAGTATTTACAATTTTGTTTTAGTTTTAAACAAAATGTAACAGCAAGCCTTCCTTTTGCAGGGAGAACCCCAGGGTAACACCTCCAATAGTATAACTGCTGGCTTCAGGAAGCTCATCTGTACCTGCTTCCGACCTTGCAAGAAGTTCTGTGGGGGCAAATCTCTATGCAGATTAATTTCCAGAAGCGCAGCCTTAGGTATGTGTGATAAATAGTGAAATGTAAATGATGGCAAAAGGGAAATTGTCAGGAAGCTAAAAAGCATTATAGAAAAAAAGAAGGGAGGACTTCTGCATCCCCACAAGTTAAGTGGAGAAGAAAAATATCCTCGGGTCCTTAGTGAAAGCCCTGTCCTGAACAATACTGAGCAGCTACAGCTGCTGGCAATGCATGTCCCTCTTTCTGCTTACTGTCACACTGAGACCAACTCTGAAAGTACCACAGTTGTTGTTTCTGCTTTAAAACCTACAGCCCTGAACTGAGTCTGCTGGGGAATCAACCTGGGAAATCTGTCAGTAGCAGTCCCTGCCCCAGAGATAACATGGACAGAGATGGGGCACCTGGAAGCAAACTCTTGCCCAATGTAACACAGTTGTTTTGCTCAGCAGTTGGAGGCAAAAAGGCAAAGTTCCATTAATCCTGTCTCAATGCTCAGCTTTTTAAAGCATGCAGTAAAAGAAAGCAGACTCCTATGTATTTCCCCCTATACCTATTTGGTAGTTGTTCCTTTACTTTTACTGCACAGGTTAGCAAAATTGTCAAAGCACTGCACACAAACTAAACCATGTAGTATTCAAGTTAGGAAGAGGAGTCAATTTCCGCATGGAATTTTTCTCTCTTCTCCTTTAGTCATTAGTTATTTAATGTCACCTAGTTCTTCTGATCTGTAACTAATAATTTATTAGTAATTACAATATTAAAAGCACCTCCACATCAAAAAAAAAAAATAATAATGCTCTGAGATAAAATGAGAGCATACACCAAATGTTGAGTTATCGTGATGTGAGAAGAATTTTATCTCTCATGCGAAGATTTTTGTCATTCAAGTTTAGTTATTGCTAGAGACAACTGAAAGGAGTGAGAATTAATGCCAGAATGGCATAAAGGGGCATAAGTATAAATGGGAGTCAGGGCCCTTCTATCTAAATAAATGTCATCATCTTTTACAAATCTCCTTACCACCACTTGCTTTAAGCTTGATAGTCATTAATTCTTCTGAAATTTTGCCCTTTTTTATGGCTTGTGCATTCAGAGGACAACCAGACAGGCTGAAACAGATAGGAAAAAAAAAACATTAGCACACACTTGAAAATGGCAACAATCCTTTCAGGCAATATTATCATGCACTTGGACAGACCTCTGTACCTAAGGTCACATCAGTATCTCCATTATAGCATAGCTTCAGGGAATGACATAACTCATAAAGAGCTATTTAACTGTATATTCCAGCTTGAAAATTGGCACAGAAATCTCAACCTATAAGTAAACAACACTTAAGCATATTTCAGAAAAATCAAAATAGCTTTGGGAGCTATTATCAAGTTACATGAAGGTGCATTTACAGAATTCTTGAACAAATAAAAAATCCCTTCTGTTTTTATTGAGGTGTTGTGCTTCAGAGGAGAGGGCAGTATGGTCCTTTAAGATGGCAAGTTTACCATTCTTAAAAACAATTAGTTAATGGGATGATTTCCGTGGTGCACAACTATTGCATCATTTTGTTGATACATAATAACGATCAATACAATAATAACTCTGGGTATACCCTATAGACTGTAATAGCTTTTTTGAATTGTTCTATTACATAGTTAGTTTGCATTTTAACTACTGTTCACATTTAATTACATTTTGCTATTTCAGTGCTTACAATTTCATCAGCTGGTAATTATCTGAGGCAATTTTTATAGCCCACTAAAGGGCTAAGATGAATTACACTGTCTTAATACTACCTTTATAAATAATAAAGAAGAAATACCTATACGCTGAAGAACTGGCACAAGAATTTGTATTCAGATGTAGCCAAGTAAGGAGTGAAGGAAAAATTTGTCCTAGTAGGATTCTTTTTTTTTTTTTTTTTTTTTTTTGTGGAAAACAAAAATTCTTAACAGACATTGTGTTTCTACACAGAAAATAAATAAGTAAACAAATAAATAAGTAAAAACTTTGGAAGGTTTAAGTTAGCTTCCTGCCTGCTTAGCTAGAGGCCGTACAGGGAAACATGCTAGTTCTCCAGCTCTAGAATACTGTTTAGTACCTCTGCCCAGAGCAGAAAACTGACTGGGAGAATGTCTCAAAGCTATGGATGACTTGTTGGATTTCAAGTGTGCTAGGAAAGGATATGATATCACAAAACTATATTAACCCTACGATCTTGAGTGTGATCCAGACTTAAGTAGGACAGAAATCATCTCTAAGTGTGAGTTGCAACTAGCTAACATACTTTTTATGTTATTGGCTTGAAGCTATCATATTGCTTAGAATAAGTTAATTAGACCCAACTTATAGCAGTGTCATAATGTAAACATTTTACCATAGGATATAGCTCATCAAGTTAGGATAACACTGCACAAACCCACTGCTTTGGAGGTTTCCTCTCTATCACAGGGAGGCCTCTCTAACTTTGCATATGAGCAGTGCACAGCTCTAATGAATTTATCTCTCAGCATTCCCAGGATGGGCTGATTTTACTACATCCATCCACTATAGATGATGCACTGGCATTAAAAGCTAAGGCTCACATGCAGGCTGCTTACAATTTCACCTAAGGACTTGCGGTGCATGCTTCCTCCTGGGTAGCTGTATTTGAGGACTGGGAGCTACGCAGTAGCAAACACTGCATAAGGAGAGGTGGGCGCAGAGCAGACAGTCTGACCGCTGCTGGTGGATTCACCAAAGCCACAGCACCTTGTAGCAGACAGGCCTGCTGACAGGTCACCCAAACTGAAAGACATTGTCTCAGCAGCTGAGCTAAGAGCTCTGTGTATTGCTCTGGAGTTTGCAGCCAAATAAATAAAAACCAAGTCTAATGCTGAACTGGGAGTGGACTGGGGCAGAGCCAAACTGGGACTTCCAGACTTGAGACTGAGATGGGAAAAAGATGAGAAACAGGAGTGGCTCACCAAAACAAACTCAAGGGTTGAAAGGAAAGGGAAGAGTAAGAGCAATGGAGCTTGCTGGAGGGCCTTTAAACACCTGATTTCACAGGCTGTGAATTTTTAACATGCAGTTCTGTTGAATCATACTGAACTTCCTCTGACTGAATTTGTTCAAGTCATCTTGGACATTCTTGTATTGGAGAAGTTTATTCAGAATGTTAGAAAGAAAGCAAAGGAGGTATAGAGTAGAGATTTAATTCCCATTCTACATGGAAGACCAAAATGTACCAGGTAGTAATTCTGATTCTGTAGCCAGATACTTTAAGTAATATTGATTCAACATGTTCAAATGATATTAATGTTTTCACCCTGATACATAAAATCCTGGTGTTTATTGTTACTGGCTATATGTGTGGTGCCTACTTTGTAAGGATAGTTTTGTTTGAAAATTGTTGTAACTGCAAACTCATGTAATCCATGAGTTCTAAGTGTTCATTTTTTTTGTGTGTGGTTCTACCTATTTAAATACAAAGTTTATGAAAACAGCTTTTCCACTGGTAGAAAGATGAAATGAATGCAGCTATTGCTCTTGCTAAATTTTTTCTGTTGACATTTCAATGATATTTGCATTTTCTATAAAAGATATACAGCTCCATATTTGCCTAGGGAACAACTCTATTAAATTTTAAATCATATAGAAACTGTGGTAATCTGAAGAAAAGACCTTGGAAAGTCACACTGCAATGGGAACATAAAATAAGAGTCAAAAGTTGATCTCAGCTCTCTCAAACTTACTCTGACCAATATTAATTCAGCTGCAATGTAAACTATCTTGTTACTTAAATGAATTCAGCACAATTTATTCAGACTGTAACCTCATTTGTTGCCAATTCAACAGTGGAACGTTAAGGAAAATGAAAAGAGAAAACACAAAGTTATACCTTCTGTGGGTGACAAAAACATTATTAACATGACCCAGCCCGTTGCAGCCTGGCAAAGGACAGTGTGGCAGCTCTTGTTTGTTCAGTTTCCAGGATAGTGAAGACCCATTGACGGGACTCTCCTTCTGTCTCTTGGCAGCCAAAGGACAACCAGAAGCAGTGCGATGAGAAGTGTATTTACCTGATATGTGACCTTGGCCATCACAGCCTATCACTGGACATCTACAGAAACATAGCAAAAGAACCCAGGTTTTCACTAGAGACAGAAGCTGAAGATGCTCTCAAGTCTCAGAAAATAAATCCAGCTGCCTATGCCACTTTGTATTAATGTATTAAGACTTGGTCCCCAGAGACGCACTATACCTGAGCATCTAATTCATGTCAAGCTGAGTTATGGGGTTCAGCTGATTTTAAGATTAGCCAATTTAAAATAGAGTTGTACTGCCTAAGAAACTAAACCATTCATTTAGATAGTATTTTACCAGAAAAGAACATTGAAATTCTATCACAGGCAATGAATCACAATCTACAACTGTATGAAAAGTCAGCATTCTCTCTTCTCTATGTATGTTTTTGGCATGAAGCAGAGGGTATGTTCCTGTATCTGGAAAACCTGTGTTGTCTCATGCAAGTACTTGCAAAGAAAGTTTCTTTTTTTTTTTTTTTTTTTTTTCACTACTCCACTACTCTGTCAGTGTTATGCAGTATCTCATATCATTAGCAAGCATTAAGAAGAATACTGAATGCAACTAAATCTATATTCTGGCAGTTATCACTTACTGATTTTAATGGAATCTGCATTCAAGTAAGGAATACAGTGAATCTCTACTGAGTTTTCTGTTTTCACTTTAAGTGAAATTTTAAGAGTTTAAAACAACAGGAACAATGCAAACAAATACAGCAAACCTTCCTCGCTGTTCAAGCTCCAAGGTGATGGACTCCATCAGCTTCACTAGAAGCAGAAACACTTGGTTTGGCTCCAGGTCTAGGGCATATTCTCAGGTTGCTCAACTTAACTAGGGCATTTCCTATGATGCATCAAATCCTGAGCTCTTACTGGCTTTTTTTTTTCCCCTTCACAGCTGGTAGACCTGTGCTTTTATACTCACTTAAGCTCAGGGTCTTCTTTTTCTTCCTTGGTAGGAGTCACTTTGATACCACCTTTCCTGGCACGGGGACAACCAGATAAGCTGAAAGAAACACACAGAACAAAAGCCACTTCTTTCTGCTGCTGCTTGCCAAAAACCCCAAGCGCTGCAGCCCCAGATCATGGGACAGCTCCTACCTTCTGTGTGATGCATAGTTCCCAGTCACGTGGCCGGAGCCATCACAACCAGGTGTCGGGCACCTATAAAATAATACAGGGAGCTTACAAAATACGACTTCAAAGATAACAGTAAATAACAGGTACCTGGTGCATTTTGTCTAGGGTGGAAGAAAGAACAACACAGCCTTTGTTGAATAACTAAAACTAGTTCTTGGTGATTTTTTTTTTTTTAAATGAGCAAATTGCTTTCATTTTTTTCTTTCATATTTTGAAAGAAATTTCTTTCAATTGAAATAAATTGAATTTTGGTAAGAACCATGAAATATATTTCATACAATATGTAGATTTAAATAGTTCATAGCACTGTTTTCACCAAACACTTTTCCTTGTACAAGGTCAACATTACCAAAAAAAAAAAAAAAAAAANTGTGACTGCAGTTAAAAAGGCAAAAAAAAAAAAAAAAAAAAAAAAAAAAAAAGCAGATTGATATAGATCTATTTGTAAATTTACTGTTACGTGTTTGTTTGTTATCCTTCTGGTATTTACAGGTACAGATATAAATAAGCCCTTTGCCAGTATTTACAGCAGGGAAAATGGAAGCAGAGAAGCTGTTTTACTTTTGGACGTCAATAGAGTTAGTGTGATAGTCAGAATATGAATTTAGTAGTTTCTATATTCTAGAACTATAATCATCTAACAGGACTATATCTATCTAACACTAGATTGAATTGGGTATTCAGCTTGGCAATTAGATTATACTTATGTCTGATAGTTAAGGGTGTTTTATGTGTGTGTGCAACAAGCAGAAGACTTTTCAAGTATGAATGTTTAATACTAAAATGTCCATACAATACAAAGAAACAAACCTGCCTTTCAGTATGTCATTGCTGGTGGTCTGGGAAGGTAGGCTCTGCACCCGCTAGTAGTGCATGAAAAGTGTGCTCCAAAAGCCAACTGGAGTCAGTAGGCTTTCCATTGACTTCTGTGGGTTTTGGAGCAGGACCTTACTGATATCACCTTCCATCTCTTTCAGAGATTTTTTGTTTGTTTCATTTGGGGGTATTGAATTTTTGTTTGTGTGTGTGTGTGGTTTTACAAGAGAAATATGCCTCAACACACAAAGCAGCATAAACAAAATATTTACCTTTAGAAGTTGTGCCAGCCTTTTTTAGATTTCTGTGCTGTACAGCACTGAGTTCTTATGTTAACCACCCCTAAGAGCCTTTTGAATTCTGTGATTTTTGCAGAGTATCTGAATTACAGAAAGAGTAGTGCCAAACAATCTTGTACTAAATGATAAAGGAAGCTTGCATTGTCCAATACTCTCGTAAGGGTCTTGGTTTTTACTGAATATTTTCTGAGATGAAGAGATGGGTGATTTAATTAGGTTGTTGATAGGCTGCCATGGAAAACACCTACAAATATAATTGTAATATCACATCTGAGTGTTCAGGTGTATTTCTTAACAGAATATTTAAAGCTGTTTTTCTGCAAACAATAAATTTGTCAAAAATATGATTTCTTTTGGACGTGGCCAAACTGATTCAAGTAGAAATCAAAAAATAATTTCAAATGAAGAAAGGAGAGACTTTTTTTTTTTTTAATGACAATGTCAAAACATTTCAGGATGACATTTTCTGAACAAAATACTTTGGCAGAACGATATGCTTCACACTGACAACAAAGGTAGAGGTGTGGGTTGCAGAGTGCCAGATAGGCTTGACTGTGTATAGCTAAATGTTGACCTGTCTGAGCATGGGACAAGGACAGGGCACAATGTTATGTGGAGCAGGCAGCAAAGGCAGATGTCTGGAGAGCATGAATGCTCACAAGTAAAGCCAGAATACCTGCCAAATACTAGGGGTATTAATTTTGGCTACTTGTTTTATCAGATGATCACAGATGGAAGAGCTGTCCGCATAGACTGGACATGGATTTTAATTCAGCAAGAGAATTCAGATCATGAGTCTGAGAGTTCTGGACTTAAAAAAAGACAGTGAGCTAATCTTGAATCTTCCCATCTGCATTTGCCACTCTTGGCAGTGGTTAGATTTCACAATGAGATGAATATTCAAAGTATTCTTGAGGTCATTAAAGATTTGAGGGCAAGATATTATCAATATTGATGAAATTTAAAAATGATATTTCAGGCCGACTACTGACAAATTTGTAAGAAGCTTCACTAGTAAGACTCCCGATCCTGATCACTGGGTTGGGCTTTCTAAATATTGGTTATAGTTTTGTATGCATTGTGAAATTCCACAATACAAGTTACACCAACAATGCCTTCCAGTCAGTAATACTGTGGATCTTCATCAGCTTTTAACTGGCTGATGAGTTTGGACTGGTGCCTCAGCTTAGGGAGTCACCCTCTGTTACGGATTCCTGTGCAGAGCCAAGAAAGTCAGATTTATGTTGGGGGATCAAAGGCCTCAGGAGCTCAAGCTAAAAGATGTCAGCTCTCAAGTCAGTGTAGGTTACAGATTCTCTTATACTTCACCAAATTTGTTTTCTAAGAACAAATCTCACAGTGTTTTCACATAGAAATTGTTGTAACCATGCACTGAGTACCTGCCATTTCGTGCCCTTCTCCAAGAGGGTTCAGGTAGACAACTTCAGGTAGAACTACAGCTTCACTCTTTAGGTAGGGCAACAACTCTACAGCTTTACATAAAATTGATACACTGAGCTGCAGATCTAGGAGCATTTCTGATACTTTTACTCACTGTAAAGGTCATAGAGGTGGTTGGATAGGAACTTTAGTTAAGGCAAACCCACAGAGGTCACCTAAGAAAAGTGATGAGTAGAATATGCCATGCTGTTTATGGAATATGTATCGCTATCAACTTGTTGAATGGAACCTATCTAGAAGAACTGGTAGAATCTCTCCTGATAATTGATATTTAACCTCTAGAACAATTAATCTGAGGATAGGATTGTTATTCCGTAAAGTTTCTGAACTGTAATTAGATATTATTCCAAAGTACACTTTTAAACTTCTTTAAGGCTTTATAAGTAGCTCTTTGCTGATATGAGAGAAAGTGAATTAAGATAATCAGTCACAACTCTCCCTTATAGCTTTAAAATCCATGAGTCATTATCAACATTAGAATATTTTAATTTGACCAGCTTAGATTGCACTGTGCAGTGAGAATCCTCAGATATAAAATTTCTTGAATCTAACTCAAAAGTTCACTTTTTGAACAGATCTTCCTTATTTCCAAACTGTAGATCACATGGAAGCCTTGTATGTGTGCTGGCTTAGAGACTCACAAGTAAAGCCAAAATCATATCTTGATTCTGGCAAATTAAACGTGAATAACATTTGGAAAAAATACACAGCTTTTTCATATTCACGCCTAACTACATGACGGTACTTTGGTGGCCTGATTCTACGAGCATTTATGCCCTTTGCTCACATCCCTGTGAAGTAAAACTAACTACTGATATCACTAGACTATACCAGTGCAGGCTTGATTGCAGCTTTTGGCATTAGATTTCATTTAGCATACCCTTATCAAAATCAAAGTTTTGTTTAAAATTTCACCTGAATAATGTTTGCAGGAAGCTAAAATAAGGTGGTACATTTGTGGAAAATAATTTTATTTAGCCCTTTTCCCTTTTGCAAATTGTCTGTGAACAGATTTTGATTTTTGCTCTTTTTCTAGCTAATTGAAATTAAATGCTAAGTGCGTTATGCAACATATTTCTGTCTGTGAAATGTTCATGAACTTTGACTTTGTCTTTCACAACTCACTTATTATACATGGCGTACAATGTGCAGTTTGTCATTTAAGTCATATGCTGTTGCTCCTCTTTCCTTATGGCATGACCAAAACTCTAGAAGCTTTAGTGGAAAAATAACCATATTGGTATGCAAATTTCCTTATTCACACATGAATATGGGGGGAGGGGCTGCATGAGGAGCAACTATTCAAAATATTTGTGTGAGTGTCTATGTATGGCAGAAAGCCAACAAAAGCAGGGACAAATATATATGACTCAGCAAATGATTTCAAATTTGTCAGCATTTTCACAAGTCAGTTCCCTGCTTCTTGTGCTGCTCTTTTCAAAACATACTAAAAGTAGAATTTATACCTTTGAGACTCAGCGATCTAATAGCTGAAGTATTGTGCCACTGTGTCAGTTTACCTACTGGCTTTGGTAACTGCTTTAACAATTTGCCCATATAAATGGCCTTACTTTGCCACTTTGCTGCATCTCCAACAGGTTCACTTCCTTAGCTACCATCAGTTCAGCATCTTTTTATAGTTCATGTTGTTGGGCTAGAGGATGAGACCACTCATATTTGGTCTGGGGAAGCTAACCTGTGATTAAACACTGAGTCAAGCCTACATGTAGTCAGTCTTACTATAAATACCATTATAACAGCAAAATAGTGCAATGGTCAGAGTTTTTCTTCTTCTATCTGGACTAGAGATGAACTTAAAGGACAGACAGGACAGTCACAGGATTCTCCCCTTTTTACAGGCATTCATGAGTTTTCCAAGCCATCTATTACGGGATTCAATTTACAAGTTGCAGAGGGAAAGCTATGAAAGAACTCTAATTATCCTTTCCTCTTCCCCATGTCCTTATTGACAAAGCCAATTCAATAACTAGATGACTGGTTGCCAGTGCCTCTCTTGACTACAGATTTTTGACATATTCATATGTCCCTATACATCTGTCTATATAGCAGAGCCTGCACAGTCCTTTTGTAAGTGACATTTCATGGTGAGAATTATGCCAGCACTAAATCATATGACTTGATGTCTGCTTCAGTGACATTAAACTCATAGTATATGTTAATGAGTGATGAAAAATAATATACATAAGTTCTGGTCTGGTTTTTAGATTTATTCTAACTTCTCTGATCAGATTGAGTTATTTGCCAGATCAGTAGTACATGTTAGATATTTCCTCTTTCTTTCTGGGTCAGAAATACTGTGAGAGAAGCCTCCCACTGTTTACTCTTTTTTTTTTTTTTTTTTTTCCCAGGTTCTGACTAATTCGTGAAAATGAAGGGATACAAAAAAGGAGAAAGGCAAATGGAGAGAAGTAACTCTGTTTTAATGAGTGAATTTCACTGAAATATTTTATATTTAATTGCTCAGAGCAATTCAAGTGAACAACTGCATTAACATAGGGAACATGTTGATCAAAGATAAATAAGAATAACATTTTCACTATTATCCATACTTACTTAAGCTCCTGTGAGTTAGCAGCCATAAGGGATTTTAACGTCTTGTCAGCTAACGGGCACCCAGAAACACTGAAAAAACAATGTGGAACGTTTCACTAAAACAGAATATTTTTCTTAAAAGAACAGCCTCCAGACAATCTATGACTTACAACAGGAAAAAAACAGACTCTCGGATATTTGCTGTTGACAAAGGAAGAGCAGCCCATACCAGGTGTATCTCTTAAATTACTGGAAAAATATATAGTCAAGGCCAGAGGTTTCTAAGTCCCTGTACAGCTTTGCATGGTGAGGCAGTGTTACACAGAGCCCTTCCTTTATGTTGCCTACATAAAGGGCAGGTGGAACATCTGGTCCTTGTGGCTGGGAAAAAGCAGAAACTGCTTCCATCCTGCTCCCAAAAGAAAAGGTAGAAAATTATTCTTTCAACCCCCAGTTGACAGTAGGCTATTCTGAGGGAAATAAATGGCATCTACAGAATGTGTTAGCAGATCTATGAATTTCAATGCCACCTGCAGAGAGCTCTGCAGAAACGTTATTTAAAATCCCATGCACCAGCATCTGTACAGAGAGTGATTGTACACTTAGGGAAATGAAAACTTTACTAAATGACTTATCTACAGGTCTCTGCTAAGACATGCAGCTTGAGTAATAAGCACATGCTGCCTAAGTCCGTCAGTCTGTTAAGTCCAGACCTTCTCAAAGTATAACAAAAACAGGAAAAAACAGGCATAATGTATGGATAATTTTCTGCAAATTACTTTTGAACACTCATCCATGGTTAGTTTAAAAAGGTTAAATGACAACAGATAAAAGTAACTTTATTTCCTGCTTTGGGTTTCCTGTTGTTTCTTACCTGCGGTGTGAGGCATAGTTTCCTGTTACATGACCGCTACCATCACATCCTGGAGTTGGACAGCTATGCAAAGATGCAATGAGAAATTGCATGAGTATGCAAAAATGCAATGAGTACATATAATACATCACATAGCTTACCCTGCAATTAATTTTGCAATATTTTGGGCATTCATATTCATCATTACCCATCTCAACATTGTCATGACACAACAAAAAAACTAACAAAACTTACATGACAGTTCTAGTTTTCAATTACTACTTGAAGCATAGATGGAAAAAGAAATCCTATTCCATCATCCAAATTAGTCAAAAACTTATTTGTTGATCCATGCAATGTGAAACCACCATGGTTTGCATAGATTTTTCAGTTATGACTTGGGTTCTTGAAAGGACAGTTTCAGTTATTGCTACTAATTTTTGACAGCAATTCATAAATCCTGGGGCTGAAGTTTCCATCTGACCTTGTGTGTAACACAGGCCAGAGAACAATAATATCCCATATCATTCCCTTGGCTTCTGACTAAAATAAGGCACCTTCTTTAGAAACACATCCAAACTTTATTTGCTGACGTAAGTGAGAAATAGGTGTTATGGTATCTTGTTGAACAGAAAGCATGTCAGATGAAGTTCAGAATGAGCACATTTTCCCGAGATTTTTTCTCAGCTGAACTGAGAAGTGACACAAATGCGGTATACATATAGCACAATGGATTTCTTCCTTTATGCCAAGGCATGGAGGCATGTTTGATCTGGAGAAAATGTTATAGCTGCTTTTTTTTCTCAACCCATCTTTGGTCATAGCACCAAACTCATTTATCAAATTGGGATACAGTCCTCTGCAAGAGGGTAAAGATGGCAAGAAATGCAATTTGTGGGTGGAGGGAGATGAGTAGGTGAATTAAATGTATCTTTCTATAGGATTTTAAAACCTCTAACGCTAGTTCTGCAGAGTCACCGTATAAAGGGCTGTGTCTTCTTTCACTGGGCCAATGGATAAGAAGGGCAAGCAGAAGCTTTACAAAAAAATTTAGCTAGTGCTCTATGAGTAAGGCATACCTGAGATCCTCACCTGGCTATTTTCTCTGAACTGACAGAATGCTACAAACTTATTCAAATCTGTAAAAAAAAGCCTTAGGAGGACATCAGCCTCATTTTCACAGCCCATTTGAACATGAGCAATGCTGTTTTTTTCAAGAGAATCGACATGGAAAAATAGAAAGCACATTGTAGGAGTTGGTATTCATACAGTAGTTCACTGCAACTGAGCTAACAGTGCCAGAATAATTTTCTCTGTGAGTTCTTATGTCATTTTAAAAATTTCCTCATGATGGAGCCACCTGTATTGGATTGTTCTGCATGAGTTATAAGTTCAGTGGGATCACAGAAATGCAGACTGATCCCTATATTGCCTATAGATTCTGCTGATATATTAAAACATTGTTATTTAATTTTCTGGACAGCTACATTTAAAGTACCTCTTTCTACTCACCATGTGAAAATAAAACACTAAAACCACTGTAAGGTTATCACTGCTTTTGTAAATACTGTGGGGAATTATTATTTAGGAGATTAGAAAAGTATTTTAAAGATATCTCAAAACAGGTCAATATCACAAAGAAATAAATATTACAAAAGAAAAGCCATTAGAGTCTTCAGCAAATAAACAGTGATTTTTGTATGCAACTGTTTTAGAGGAGGCAAAACAAACATGACCTCTAGCAATTTAGGTCATGAACTACGAGTGCAGATACAATGTGGTGAGTAGACAACATGCGGACTGCACGGCATGAGGTGAAAGAATCACTCTTCACAGAAGCTTGTCCCAGGGAAATGTAATTTCTAAAGACAGAAGCAGATCTAACTGATTCAGTGCCACTGAGTCTGGGGAGCAGGACACAAGGTGACGGGATGCGACTCATTTATTTATGGGTGAGCCTGCAGTGTTATGTTACAGACTATCATCTCCAAGCAATGTGGAGTGCATTTGTCTAGAGAGACCTACTCTGTTTTGGGGACAAAAAGAAAAGTGGTTTAAATGATTTCTAAGTCCCAGGTGGCAAAAAACAAACAAACAAACAAACAAACAAATAAAAACACTCTATTGTTATCTAAAATGTGTTGATGTGAATCCAGTAGGCTTTTGTGAAGAATCTAACTGAGATTTTAAAAAGTGACTAGTGTTATGAGCTGGTTGGGACAATTCTACTGAAACTATTCTGAACTGAAACAAGTCGTTGTGTGCAAAAAGATTTAACAATTATCCCAGTTTCTTTGCAGTTTTTGATAGTAAAGTTTTGGAACTTAAGACTAAGCAAGTGAGTCTCTGTACTTGGGAAAAGAGAGTATTAGCCTATTCTCTCAGAGCGTGAATTTGTGTGTTCACTGGATTTTCAGCAGGACGGAATGACTAACTCTACTTTGAAGGAAGCAGATGAAGGACTTAAGCACAGATTTCCCACAGGTTGGAAAACCCTGAGGCAGCTCCTCATTATCTTGCATTTTATCTTATGAACTTCACATTTCATATCTGAGAAATCCCCAGCATTTGTACACAAACCTTCAGCAGTGGAACTATAAGGAAGATTTTCCAAATAATGTTTATTTAATTACATAAATATTAGCACAGCCTACCTGTAGCATGCTACAAAACTGTATAGAAGGAGCTGTTGCCCACTTGTTACCTATCTGCATCATGAATAAGGGCTGACACAAAGTATGACATTGGTCATGAATCTGTCCAGACCCTCAGACCTACCCTGCCTTGTCTCAGCTCCAAACCTCATATCTACCCAGTTGCATAGCTACAACAAGGAACTGCCCTCAGTGACCAGTCATGGAAGTCTCCCTGCTCAGCTCCTTCAAATGCATTCCAAACCAGCACTCAGAGCAACAGCGTAGTCACTCTTTAGAAGGGCAGAGGAAAACATGGCATTTTTTGTGACTCACGTGATGAGTTCCTTTTTGAGATCTCTTGAATGCAGCTTGGGTTTAGGGCTTGGTATGGAGACATCTCCTGGATACTTTTTTTCTTCCATGTTTTCCGGAGAACTCACTGGATCTTTCTGAAATATTAGATGAGAATGTGACAAAAGGTTTCTCTTGTCAAAGCCTTCCACATATTCAACAAATAACTTGAATGTCTTGTAAAACATTTCAAAAAGTGCCACAAGAAGTGATGAGGAGAGATTAAGAAAGTTTAATACATCAGTAATTTCAAGCACTCATAGGTAGACTTTTTTAAATGCTGAACTGCATATTTTTGAAATTATTTCTGAAGGTAGATACAGTTTTAAGCTGTATATAGGGAAAATCAGGTTTAAATTCGTATAACAGTGATCAAGACCAAAGAAAAATACACAGGGAAAATTAATGTGGTTGTTGAATATATAGAGCCAAACAAGATTTCTGCAAGTGTATCCTTGATGATTCTGTGCAAGTACCTCACTGAGTTTTGCACACAGTTAAAGTGAGTACCATTGTACCATATTGTGAATTACAAAATTATAATCATAAATAAAAAAGTTATTGTACATAAAAATATGTAAATGCAAAACTTTCTAGGTTTGTAGAATGCAATGACTTGTCTTATGCAAAGAGAAAATTCTTGTTAAAATAAAAATCATGAGAAAAAAAAACACTTAAATTTTCTTAGCAGCAGGCTGGTAAGGGTAGTTATTGATTTCTACTGTTTGTAGATTAAAATCATCACTGCTACAACACTATTTGATGGATGGTATGGACCATGAGTACTAAGTCCCTTGGGAACTCGTTTTGGAAATCTGGAGTCCTGAAGAATATTACATTTTCATTTTCTGAAAGAAAAAAAAAAGTCTTTGATAATTACAAATAAGTTGGTTTATACTGTTTTGAGGATTAATGCCTTCAATTATTACTATTTTTCTGAAGCCTAAGTATTTCCTTTCTTGAGGTATGCTCTGTGGATATTGTGTCATATGAGAAATCTCCAAAGCCTTTAGCATCAATTATCAAATCTCTATAAATCCCTGCTGGGAATTCATGTTGTTTTTTTGACTTCACTCTGATACTCAGGCAGGTAGCACCCAGAGATTACCGCATGTAGGAGCAGAAACTGCTGCCTGCGGTTAAGGGGAGAAGCTCCCAGTTTCTGCTGAACTCTTAGGGTTGGTGCCGTAGATGCTCTGGGCTTGTGCAGCTGATGAATGTGCCAGGACAGAGGGGCAGGGATGTTTGCAGAGCTGTTAAGCACAGAGCAGAGGGCTGAGGAGAATCTGGACTGAAAATGGAGATTCTGCCTAACGGGACTTGTAAGCTCTGCAGGGGTGTTTCTTCTGATAAAGCTTCCATATGGTCCTCAATTCTGGCAGCTCATCTTTGCCCGTTTGGAGACTGGATCCTCAATATGACTTCCTTCTGCTTTCTGATACTGGCTACCTACTGCCTACTGTAACTCACACTATACATACATATAGAAACCGTGCCATATTATTGATATATCAATTACTACTGATTATTGGAGCCACATTTGTGGGGTTAGTTTGTTTGGGAATAAGCTCATCTGCTACAAATATAGAAAGCAAAAATGCATATCTTCTTTTCTAAAAACTCTTTCATAGTAATTATCAAATAAATCTTTAAAATATAAAAGTAAACTGATATATTTCAGGCTCTTAGAATTTTATTTCTACAGGAAAATTTCACATAAGGAGTAATAGAGAAAATTAAAAAACAAAACAAAACAACAAAAAAAAACAGTATTGCTAAAATATTCACACAAAAATACTAAATAGTTGAAAGTCCTCCAAACATGGAAACCAAAATGCGAAAGACTGAAAGTGGAAAAAGGAATGCCAGCTTTATTCAGGATTCAAGAAACCTGAAAGACTGTTTTCCAACATCAAGTTAAATCCTGGCTTTAGTGGCATATGGGGGTGTTTTTGCCACTGCAATCTGCAGAAAGAGTGTTCTAGTTACTGACTTTGTCTTCCCACATGTTCTGAACTGCCTTTCTTACAGGTAAATGAAAGCTTCTACAGGAATTATCACCATTGTAACTCCCCATAAAATCAAAAGATCCCCAAAGAACAAAAAAATGGTGACCTTCTGTTGCCAACTTCAAGAGGTCAGATGTCAAAAAAAGTCAAAAAACCCAGGTAAGGTGGTTTTCATTTAATGTAATGGAGGCTGAAGAAGGCTGGCTTGTCAATTGTGTGCATTTTCTATCAATTCCAATAGGCTATATCTGTATTACTGAACTGAAGGACAAAGCTGTGTTTCTAAAGATTTAGTGTATGCCTCAGATGAATCTTAACAAAATAGGAAGACCAGGCACACATCAACCTCCTCCATCTCTTGTCAAGGGTGCAACTGAGAGGAGGCTGGTATAGACAGTAGTGGAAAGACTACTCAGGTGCTCCACTGGGCTCCTGAAATGCATGATGAACCTTAGGATGCACCTGCAGCCAACAAGAGTACCTATAACTGTTCATTCTGCAGGGTTTCCTAATGTTTTCAGCTATAACTTGTGTTCTTTATCTCAAATGGAAGATATCCCTTGATCATTTGATGAACCAGAAACTTGTGTGTGTGATCGTGTCACTGTTTAATACCTGCTGCAAAGAGAGGACTGACTATGAATTATACATATCAGGACTTGACAAAATGTGACAGTATTGCAGTTGATATGCACAGCTTTGTTTAATGATGTTCCACTGAATCATTTAACAAAAATAAGATGGCAAGATTAAGTTTGACATAAGTATTTCCACTGCCACCAGCATAACCGATACTGAAAGGTTTTGAATTGCAATATTTTCATTTTCTATCTTTGAAAGATTTTTTTTTTCAAATTTTAATTGTGGATTTCCTGAATTAACTTTTTGAGATTAAGTTTCGTATTTTTTAAACCAACAGCTAAACACACACATACATGCACAAACACCTACAAACAACTTCATCGTAACTGCTCCTTTGAAAAAGAAAAAAATCTCCTAAGGACCAAAGTGGTTATACAGTTTGTTTCCTAGTTAATATCCCTTAGTATATTTCTAAGGAATGAGGGAAGCATATAGACACTTAAACAGGTGATTTCTTCAGCATTGTCTCTGCAGCTTGTGAAAGACTGTTATTATTCAAGCAGTATGAAATCTTCAGATGTGTAGACACTGCAAAAGGAAGACAGCACAATGGGAATGCAAGCAGAAGAATATCAAAACTCCGCCTTTCTTGGCCCTTGAGTCAGTACATGTGGCCCAAAAGGGACCACATCTATCTGAAATGAGCAGGTCAGACCTAAAGACCCAGTATTTCTTGGCCTCCACACTTAGGACTGAGCACAGAGCATCATGCCTTGGGCTGTGTGCTTCTCCAGAGATTTAGCTTTAGATAGAGAGATAAGCCTGTGGGAAAACACTTTTAGTGCTTCCCACTTTTTGGTCTTTTAAGTGATGATCACGACAGCTAATCAAGGCCAAACGTATATATAATTTTTTCCTTTCCCATTTGAACGGATTTATAATTAAATGCTATTAAAATTCTGAAGAATTCCAGACTAAAAGGAAAATCAGAACCAGCCCAATCAGTCCAAACACTACTATTTTCTGCAGAGCATGTGTGTATTCACGCATGCACACCACAGAAAGCAAGCAAGCAATGAAACTCCATTAATGTACAGATGGAAGTTTATATTGATTTCAGCAAAGACCAGAACATAATGGTAACATGAATAACAGATAATAGCATCTGGCACTTTTAACATTTTTAAGCCCTGAAATCTTTGGAGAACTGACAGTTGAACTAACTGACAGCTCTAGTTATTTCTCGGCGCTTTCCTTTTGGAGAGATTTTGAGCTTTTTCCAAATTCAGAATTTTTTTTTTAAGGGGGCATCTGGACAGGCTATTTCGCTGAGAGAGAGAGAGACAATATTTTCTGGAAATTACCACCAAAATTAAGCAACTGTTGTGCATATGAACCAGATAACAATGAATTAGAAATAGATATAATCAGTCATTTTCTTTGCATGAGGATAACTGCCAGTCTTCGATTTGCAAAACAGAGCCTCTGGCCCTGAGATCACTGGACATATCGACATTCCCCGGGATGGCAAAAGCTCACAGCAGAGGTCTGGGGCCAGATCCTCGATTAGGAACAAACCGTACAGTGTCAAAGCACAGAGTGCAAGGGGCAAGAGAGCCTGAATGGGCATCTTTATGTCCTTTCAGGTAGTGTGCTGGTGCCTCCAGTTCCCTGTGCCGGTGCCAAGGCAAGCAGGCAGCCACCCATCTCGGCCTTCCAAATGTCCAGCAGGGAGCGGGGGGACGCAGAGGTGCTCCTGCCGTAGCTCTTTCTCTGAGCCGCGGTGGCGGCAGGGAGGAAGAGCGGCATGACAGGCACCCTGCCAAGTGTGCGACACCAATTGATCCCCCGCAGCAAGATGGTTGTCTCAAAGCTGGATGTGCTTGCTCGTTATGCGGCACGAAGGGGGCCTTCAGTCTATCACCTCGTGTAAAATGCACTCCAAAACCCTGATACAGGGATCGTGCTCCCAGAGCATCACCAGCCCTGCAGAGGTGACACCAATGTGCTCTTAAAGACAACCATGCCTCCAAGAAATGATCCACCATGGTGCAAATTTTCTCATTTTGGCAGGTCTCTACCTAGTGCTGACAGATTTTTGTTCTTCATGCAACTGAATTATCTTTCATTTCCAGGTATTTTTGGAATTGGAAGCCTGGATCCCCGAACCTCAACCTTAAACAGCTTTACCCTTGCCTATGTCTTTTTAATGTGCTAGTTTTGATATCTGAAGAGAAGATAATTTCATAATAATTAAAATGCTCAAATGCTATTATTTGATATATAAACCTAAATGGGGAAGAAATGTATTTGAAGCTGAATAAAAATGCCAAATTGGAACATCTTTTATTCTACTTCAGAAAGCTATCGGTCTGGATTTTTCATGTTAATTACCAAGATTTTACCTAATTTGACTTAAAAGGTTCTGATGATCCCTTCTCAATTTTAGAAAAATTCAAGTAATCCATGTTCTGACAGACTGGCTCAAAAAAAAAAAAAAGCCAAAAAGCCCCAATATGCCAACAATATAGAAGAAAAGGACAGAAAGACAATAGGGGATAAATAGGCATGACAGAGCAAATTATAAACAAAACCAAAATAAAGACCATTATCAAGTTGGAAGTGTCAGTCTAGAAGATTAGCCACGAGAGGTGCAAAGTGACTAAATAAAAGCTTTTACTGAAATTTTAGTTGCTCATCTTTGCTGTGTTTTCAAGTTTGAGCTTTTACATTTCCTTGGATAGGTTGAAAAGGGAAGATACCTGTATGTACCCATATATTTTTCCCATGTTCTTTCCTTATGGGATAAAAGTCATCGCAATTGGTGGAAAATATGTGCATATCCTCTTGCGCTACTTGTAGCTGATAGTAATTCAGGAATTACTAACAATTTCTTATTTCTGAATTTATGCTCTCAGTCTGACTTCTCAACCATTAGACTCACATGTGAGATCTAAGACTCACTGGCAGAGATTTATTGAAATATAATAAATGTAAAATAAAAAGTTTCCCACTGAAAGAATATTGTAGGCAAGGGTCTAAGCATGTGTTTAAATACTTGGATATTGAGTTACCTAGAATGATAAAGAGTTGGTGTGGAAAAATTATGTATCAACATGAAAGACTACCTTGGTATTTTTTGTTTTGAGTGCTAGGTCATTTGTATCTATGTGCTATAGGACTGAGCCGTTAGAACAAAATTTGAGAAATGGTCTTTAATTGTGCATGCCTTTGATTTCCTTATCTTAGATACTTACAGGCATTCACAACCTCTATCAAAATTCATGGTTGTTGTTTTCCATCTCTGAAAGTAGGCTCCGAGAGCAAGATTTTTCAAAATTAGTAGTGATTTCTTTTATGCCATATCCAAGAAAGCATTAAAGCCAACTCAATGTTCACAAACCTCTTCTGTGGAAATAAATTCACTTTAAACTGCACTAAATTGGTTATCCCAAAGACCATCATCTGACCACTTATCCGTGGGAAAAAATCACTCAGAAAAAAATACCTCTTTTTCTTCTTCTTTCCTCCCATGTGTCTTGCTGTAGTTGATTGGTGTATCCCAGCCTTCCTGCTCACAAAGAGCCTGGTAGAAGGCTGCATTTACCAGGATACTGCTTGTTTTGAAGGGAGAAGAGGAAGGAGTGGGAAGTGCTGTACTGGAAGAAGTGAGAGGCATAACTTTGTCTTGGCTTCGGTTCTTTTTCATGCTCAAATCCAGAGTGCCATTTTCATCCACTTCTATCTCAGCTCCCTGACATGCAACAGGAAACAGAGACATGTTTAGATACGGACATGGTGAGGCTGCAACATAACCATGTGGTGCTTTTAAAGGATAAATATAAATGCATGCTTTTATTTAAATTTATCTGAATCTAAAACCAGCTTTTAGATTTATATCAGTTAATGTCCAACTCAGGCTGACTTAAGAGTAGCTTCAGTAATGGTGTCCCTGAATCTCAGCTTAAACATAGTAAGCAGAATTTAAATAAGATGCCTCTAAACCATAACCTATACACCCTAAATCTAGTTTTATTTAAAAAAAGTTTAGCTTTAAATCTTCTTGATCTTTTCACTCTTACAGAGAACTATGACCCCAATTCACTGTTAAAAGCATTAATGCATTGTTTAGGTCACCAACAGCATTACTATTACATACGCTCCCTTCCCCCCACACCCCGGAAATATTACAACATCTGTATCATGGGGGAGAGAAGGAGGGGGGAAGAAATATGCCTAAAAGAAACACAGTATGAGAATTTTTAACTAGAGTTGCATGCATCATTGAAAATAACATGTTGCCTTAATAATAATTTGACTTGGAAATGACCTTTTAAAAATTTGCTGCAAAACAAAGGCCAGACTAGGCCACAAAGGCACAGGTCTGTACTGAGAACACTAGACTGGGAGCCACGGGAGAATCTTTAGGAGGGTGTCCCTGAAGGAGACCTCCAGTATGAGTTAACAAAGCCTTTGCTGTTCTGGGAAGTAGTGCAAACAGCAGCCGCTGATTGCAGGGGAGTGTGCAGTTTGGAGAGAGACCCAACTTCTCTTTCCAGGCTGGGAGAATGTCTCAGAGCAGTTTCGGCTCACAGGAAGGGACAAGTGCTGCTTAGCTTTATGAGGAGAACCAGGGAAGGAAAGCTCACTGTTCTGCCTTCCACAGAAAAAGAGTAAAACCTCCTCTTCTTGGAATGACAAAAAACTCCTGAAACTGCAACTTACCAATGGAAGCAATAAAAAAAAATCACCTCATGATCTCTAGTGCATTGTGAGGACACACCCTGAGCTTTTTCTGCACTGAGGGACAAGTGTCTCTTTTTCTGCTTCTGGACACAGGCCCAAGTAGGCTTTTGCATGTCCACATCATCCTTTAAGAAGATGAAAATCTTCTTGCTATCGCTCATTGATGAGATGCTGTTCCCTTGTTCACAGAATCACAGAATCACAGAATCATTTAGGTTGGAAGAGACCTCCAAGATCATCCAGTCCAACCTATAACCTAACACTACCAAGTCCACCACTAAACCATATCATTAAGCTCTACATCTAAACGTCTTTTGAAGACCTCCAGGGATGGTGACTCAACCACTTCCCTGGGCAGGCTGTTCACAACCCTTTCAGAAAAGAAGTTTTTCCTAATATCTAACCTAAACCTCCCCTGGCACAACTTTAGCCCATTCACACTCATCCTATCACCTGGCGTGTAGGAGAAGAGACCGATCCCCACCTTGCTACAGCCTCCTTTAAGGTACCTGTAGAGAGCAATAAGGTCGCCCCTGAGCCTCCTCTTCTCCAAGCTAAACAACCCCAGCTCCCTCAGCTGCTCCTCGTAAGACTTCTTCTCCAGACCCCTCACCAGCTTCGTTGCCCTTCTCTGGACACACTCCAGCACCTCCATGTCCTTCCTGCAGGGAGGGGCCCAAATGTTCTCTCCACATGGACAGATAACTAGTGACCTGCTGGCGATTTTACCACTATGAACTTCTCTGTGGCCATTGTAGTTCCAGTCTAGAGATAAAATTGTCCAAGATGATTTTTGCTTAGCTGGGATTTTTTTTTGATCCTTTGCTCTTGCTATTTTAAATGCAGAAACACTGCAATTAATGTGTATGTCTTAAGCAGGGAGCAACACTGCATATCGAAGTATAGATAGGGATGAGTATAAGACTGGTCCTTGCTATTGACAACAGTTATTAAAGTCAAGTAGGGGAAGAGGTGAAAGATGTGGCTTTTGAAGGAACACTTGGTTCATACATACATACATAGTTGTATGTATTAACTCAAATAAGCTGGAAAATATACAGAGACTATAGAGATAAGTGACAAGGTCATAGGAAGTAATACACATGTCAAATGCTATATTTAATGCTGCTGTGTCTTTCTCTTATTGTCATCAGTACTATCTGCATCACCATAAAGCTCAGAAGATGCTTGGGAATTTGGGGTTAGATGTGTTAGGTGCTGTGTAACTTAGGAGACAGTCATAAAAGCCCACACTGAGCCTTCCTAACTTGAATAATATAAAAGTAAGCCTGTACCATAAATGAATCACCTAGATCCTTTGTTTTAAATGGAAAAGAGACAGATATGTCCAGAGGGTGAGTTTTTCCATTTTTCTCAGACCTCTTCCTTAAAGGGGTGATACACCAACAGAGTGAATCCCTTTCTCTTTCTTCCCCTTAAGTATTGCTGGATCTTAAAAGATTAGTCTATCATTTAACGGTTAAAGATAGGGCAGCCAAACTTATCCTTACTTAAGGTTCTTAAAAACAGTTATGATGAAACAGGGAATTCTTCCTCTGTGCTGAAAATGTGACATGGCCAGCCCAGTTGGACTGAAGGCACAAGCTTCCTTCATGCAGCCTTGTCTTCTACCACTGTCAGTGGTGAGTCATTTAAAGGTGAAATGCATCTGATGAAATATTTTTAATCAGAAGGAAAATTTTGGTAGGAGATGAAAATTTAGGGCCCCGTGATCTCTCCTTACTCAGGGATCCTGATTCCATTCTGTATCCGTGGGGCCTATGACAGATGCCCACCTAGACTGAAGCACTACCAAGCCATCTGCTTGTTCCCAGTTCAGAAACTCTGACACCTCTTATATTTGCTTCTCCTGTATGACAAAGTTCACATTTTCAATCATACAGCTTAAAGAGAGAGATGTTTTATTATATTTATGGGAAGTAAATACACTTCTAATATGTTCATACTAAGACGCTTTGGTTATATCTTTCTGCCCCTTTTTAGTAAATAGTTTAATCTCCTGTGATAGTTTTAAGCCCTGAATTTGACAGTGCAGCTTATCCTGGATAATAACTTAGTAACCACAACATCTTACGCCATCTGTATAATATCAAATACATTTTTATACCAGCATTAATAAACCTTAGTTACAAAAATCCAAGATATTAACTATATCAGTGCCAAGTGCACACTCCAGGATCTGACAATATAGCTCTGCCATGATCGCCCCAGTGTTTTTTGGCTTGATAGTTGATATGTAACTATAGCGATGAAACAGAGCTACAGTAATCAAGTTTAATGACCAATGTAAAGTAAAATGCTAAATATTGTAGTTGCTGACATTTTTCATAATAAAAAAACTTGGGTTAAGTCTGCACAACCAACATTCACATAAAATTCCAGACCTCTGTGACAGATGGCTTAGAAAAGGAAGCCATGTGACTGGGCTGCAGTAGTTTTATAGTGCAAAACCCATAAATAGTGCAGATTCTCTGTCACTGACAAAATATCAGCTACTCAGAAGGCAACAATGACAACAAAAAGGACCAAAAGCAGTCAAGTTTCCCTCCTTGATGAAACTGCACATAGAAAAATGTCAGTAAACATCATTTCTGAGAAACAGCTACCATTAGCTGCAACAAGGAGCTTTGGGTGATTGGGGGAACATTTTACTAATGTGGATATTTAGAGCTTCCTCAGCACTGTCCTGAAATTCACATAGAAGTTGGGTTGTCCAACATGTACCTAATTCTGATCATGAAAGGCTGGGTTGTGTGTTTGTGAAGTAGAGTACAGATGGGGTTTAAGTGAGCTCACAGATGCACACAACAATTAAATATAGTCATGGAAAAATATCCCCTTTTGCCCATCACAGGATGGATCACACGTTTACAGCATGGCTTTTTATTCAGAACAGTATAAAATAGCTATCACTTTGCTGCATTCATAGCAAACTCCAAATGGCAGAGCAAAAAGAGAGGATGGTCAGAGCTACTGCTCCAGTTTTCATTCCTACTCTCATCCCATCCTCCTTTCAATATGTCTCCTTTGCTTGTTTTACCATGTTTATTTTTACATTAATTTTAAAATGGAGCTAAAAAGACAAAAATGGCAAATGGCAAAAAAATGCTAGAGCAGTACAATGACATGTTGACAGAAAATGGCACTTACTATGCTCAGCTCAGACTTGTAAAGGCTGTGTTCTCCTCAGTGAAAGTGAGATCTTATTACTATTGACTCTATTGCATGGAAGAACTGGCCTATATGTATCTGACATATTTATCATCATGACATATTTAAAATATAGCTCCAGAAATATATATTGTTCCGATTCTTCCTTAAAAATGTAAGCAAAATAAAGATGCAAATGTAACTTATTATTTCCTAGCATACTAGTTTACAGCTGTGTGAATCTTTGAAGCCTGACTTTGATCTCATTCGTATTTACATTTACACTGGTGTAAACCAGGAAAAAAATCCACTGAAACCAAGAAAAAATTAAAAAGGGTGAGTAATTAAATTCAGGTTACTCCTTATCTACTCCCACATCAGTGACAGTGTAATCACCCCCACAGGTTTGACAAGCAGCTGGAAAAAAGGAGTTCAGAATGAAAAATGAGAGAAAAATGACTGAAGCATATTTTCTTTATTCTATGATCTGTTCAGTGAAAAGATAAGGTACAAGTAGTACTCTAAGAAGAATATGCATCTAAAAAGAAAACTAATATAAATTTGTACACTAAAAAAATGGTCTCTATCTTCTTAAGTGCTTTGTACTTTAAAATCAAGCTTTTTCAGATTCCTTTATTTTATGACATAAATATTACAAAATATTTTTAATACATTATTTAGTCTTGTCCTTAGAACTCAACTACCTAAGCTAAGATAATACAGATTTTTTTTTTGTGTGTGATAAATTACTCTTGCATTTTTTCATATGCTTTTAGTTCCTCAGCTCACAACATTTAATACTCTGCAATGTGTCTCAAGTAATGATTATAAGTTAAGCTTTATCTTGTAGCTGGATCACAAAGAGTGAATTACTGTGTCTGCATGAATCTTATTTCAAAACTGTGACCTTGGGGAGACTATATCATTACATATAAGGGGTTTTATCTATTCTTTGGTTGGCATCAGCCATAGCACTTAATACTAAGTAAGTCCAAAGAAACAACACTGTCAATGATTTTGCATTCCCACTAGCAGTTCAGTCTGCTTCAGCAAGCTCAAAAGGGCTCTTTAGTTCTGGTATTGGGAATAACTCTGGAACTAGTACCTGGCCATGTGTATGAATACTTTTCTTAACGTGACTCCATCCAAGAGTATAATTTATTCTATTTGCAACCAATAAGAATAAATGAATTTGTTCCTCAGTTCTTCAGATTTAAATTTAAACAATTGAGTTTTTCTGCAGTAAACTAAAATACTAATCTGAGTCAAAATAAGAAAATTTGTAACTGCCCAGCAACGTTTGAGATACAACTGAAGTCACAGTTTCAGCCCAGAGCGATTCACAAATTAAAAAAAAAAGCAGCCAAGAACTTACTCAAGGAGCAATATGCACAGCAGTATAACAGGATGGAACCTAGTGATATTCGTGGATGATTTTTCACCCTGTACTTAGGTTTTAAGGTATTTGGAATAAAGGAATGCCTGACAAACGTGCTAAGTACTAACTACATTGTTGAAATAATTGATGCAATTATCACCATCATCAATATCCAAGAATGGAGAGATGACATAATTTTGTTCAAAAACAGAATTTGAACTTTAAACATTTTTAGCAAGTGTCGTTTTTTGTTTTCTTATAAAGCATAGTGTGCATATGCCATTTTGTCTAAACAGGTGGGAAAAACACCAAAACATTCAACAAAATGTTTGGCAAGCAGTAGTGATGAGGATACAGATAAACTGCATTGCTTGCAACTACCTCTGTGAGATGTGAATGTGGTGAGGGCTGTAAATATCGAAGATCTCTGGATGTTACAATGATGTAGACTCTTGCACTGTGCTAGAAACCGCAGGCTAAGTGTTCCAAGGGAGTCCTTCTATTGACTTCAATAGGAGATGAATGAAGCTACATAAGCTGCAAATCAAATGCAGACCAGGGTATTGGTTTGGCGTACAGACCACATGAGAATTGGCTGATCAGTATAATATTCAGGGGAACAGTTTATTAAAGTTACAGGTGTCTGCACCTGTGGGGTTGAATGGCTTAGACACTGTAACATTAATGTGTTACTTATTTTTAAAAGCAGTATCAGCAAGTATCCAATTATCGTAGTATATTGCATACAGCTGATATTTTTTTCTGCCCACTTAAAAATATCCATTTTACTGCCCACTTAAGAATAAATGTATTCTTTAAATTGTTTAATTTATAAAGTAAGAATTTTTATAGAGAAATATATGGCAGATTACCTTTGTACATTGGTTCTCTTTGTGAAGTTCTGCTTACCGACAGCACTGCTAATGTGTAATCGCGTTTCTGTACCCTTGATACATTTCTCTTTCCTTTTTTTTTTGGTCTTAGACTCTCCGTTTTGAACTGATATGTAGAGAATGTGAGAAAATTTCCTAATATAATTGAAAATCCATTGAATTAATGAAATTTGAAACTGTGCAGTAAAAAACAGTCACTTTTTCATTTAAATGTTATATATATTTACAGAAAAGTCATGAACATTCAAGGTAAAATGTCCAACTCTTACTAAAAAATTGGCAATGTTTTGGAGGCCTAGAAAGAAAATTTGAGTGACAGAAAGAAAAAAAAAAAGACATCAAGAGAACACTTGTGATAAAAAAGTTTTGGTATTTTCCCCACCTGTTTAAGCAATGCAAAATGGTCCTTGAGAAAAAACAAGAAAATGACAATTGCTTGAAATGTTTGAAGTTCAAGTTCTTCTTTTAAAACTTATAAACACAATATTTTTACAGATCTGACTATTGCAGATATACTTGCAAAAGGTTTCCTACCATATCCTCTGCAGTCTCATTGGCCCTCACTCTTTCACACTGGCTCCCATTTGCAAAGCATTGTGGCTTGGATTCGTGGGAGGCTAACTGCTCACCTAAGAGCAAAGACCTTTACAAGTAAGGAGCTTTGATCTGCTAAAGTAAGGATGATGCTAATCAAGTTTTCTTTGGCAAGGAGTGAAGGAATCTGTCAGGGGCAGGGCTGAGAGGTCTGGTTCTATGGAGCTCTAAACACAACCACCCCACAGAAGGATTTTCAGACCTGGTGAATGGGTGTGTTATCAAGAACAGGAAAAGGAAATCATTAAATCTGTAGTCATCTGTTGATGGTGCATTACTTGAGTACAAACACTGAAAAGTCCTCAGGAGATGTTTTTGATGATCTAAAAATATATAAGATATTCTAGCAGTAAACATTTACCTTTGCGACCAATACAAGCCACAAAACAATTCAGAAACATTGATAAATGGGTGGTTGTATCTTTTAAAAATAGCCTTACGTTTGGCTCATATTTTAAAATAAGAAAACATCTTCACTGAGGAGGTTTTCCAGAGATGTATTTCCACAATCTCCTGTTTGAGTCCTGCAAGTAATAAATAGCCAAAACCAAATAAAAACGGGTTTTGTGTGGTTTTGGCCACCAAATCTGTTTGGGGCTTACTTGCCTGTGTTCTAGCCAGAAGCTAATTCTGATTCTTCTGTCAGATGTTTTGTAGCAGTATGCCCTCCAGAAAGTCTGGCAAAAGTGAAGGCAGGCAGATAGCAAGGTATGCAGGTGATTTTCTTTTAGGCTGGATACTTGGCTGTGGAAAAGGAGTAAGCTATGTGCCCCAAGTGTCCCTCCATATCATTACTATTATGTTCACTTCCATTCAAACCTTCCCCATGATTTGGCAACTGTGAAGCAGGTATGGAGGAGAAAATCTTTGGGTTATGCCTGGTCCCTTTACTGCTCTTCTCTGGCAAGAAAGGTCTATTGCCGAGGTCAGCCAAAGGCTGCGGCAGCAATTTAATCCAGCCATTGGCATCAGTTTCCATTTCCCTGCTAGAAGTCTGTATTGAAGACCAGTGGAAGGAGGTCTCTGCTGCAGCTATCAGGGATAGATCTGTCACCTGCAAAAGATTCCATGAGCAATATTTGGGGTAGATAATGTCTGAGTTACAGGGGATGCATGTGAACACACCAAAACATCTACTCTACCTCACAACACTGGTTTCAAGATCCACGACTTCACAAATGGAAATAAAAGTCAGCAAAATAGGAGATAATGCTCTGCAAAGGATCATGGCTTGTAAGTGCTGACAAGGTGTCACGTTTACTGTAAAGTAAGTGGTTCCCCTCAAAGGATAATAGCTAGCCTCTTAGCCGTGGTGAATTGCGGCACAACAAAATTTGTAGGCCAACAACTGTAGAGGCCACCTCTAGCCAGCCTGAGACTAGTACTGTAACAATCATCGCAGAGTGACACTGACTTGCAGCGACATAGTTCACCTGTCTTTTGGAGCACATATGACTCAGAGTCCCATAGCAGAAACACACCTGATATTTTGTGTCTTGGTAAATGCACCTCTTTTCACTCCCCGATGATTTCTTCTCAAGTTCTTGCAATGGCAAGAGCTTTCAAAAGTTTCATTGCAGAGGAGCATGTGTGACTTTAATGCAAATAAACAATGATGTTCCCATAACCACAGTCATCAGAAGAAAATCTTGTCTATTTTCATCAGCATTATAATACTATGTAATGGCACAGAAAATAAAGCTCATAGCTCACACAGTACCATTTGTAAATCATAAAGATCTGTGAGGAAACGCAGGGCAGAAACCAAAACATGAAAGCCACACAAACATCTACGATATTAGGCAGCCTTCCATTATGACAGACTTGCCCAAATTGTCTGTCTCCAAACACTGTGGGTCTAATTCTCCTCTCTCACCAGCAGAAAGGAGCATTTCACCAAAGTCAGTTGTTATTTCTCTCCCTACACCTTGTCAAACTGTTATGAGCTCAGAATGCAACAGACTCTATAGGTGTAGTTCTGCTGCACTGCAAGCAAAATATCACCTTGATTAACCACGTTTTTTTTTTTTTTTTTTTTTTTTTTTAAACCCCCCAAAATGATTGCTTATGGCAGGTTTCAGAAGGAGGAAAATTCCCTCTTTAAACAGATCTAACTCGTTATCCGCCACAGATTGTTGCTCAATTTCAAATATCCTTCTTTTTTCCTCCCACAAAACTCCCCCCTTGTATTTAAGGCTCAATTATGAAAACAGTAACAATATAATTCCTGCTATTTATTTATTTTTATCAGAACTGGTCACTAAATTACTGATTTTTTCTCTGTCTCTCTTCAAAAGAGCATGCAAACAGAAGCCTCCTTTTTGGGGATTTAATGCAGTCACTAACATGAAAGACAGTTTATTCGCACAGTTCAGTAGCTAGCACACCCTCCAGGTTCTTGGACTACCCTACCTTGGCAGACAGACTCTGTGGTTTGTTGGAGAGGATCTCTGCTGCTTCCCTGCAGCGGGTGGAAAGGTTCAGGATAGCAGCAGCTGCTGCTATGTGGGTGTCTTCACTACATTGACCGTAGCTATAAGAGTTGGCATGGCAAGGGCTCTGTGTGTGGGCGCTAGCACTAGGCAGTCGATTAGAAAATTTCACTGGATTTGAAAAATGCTTTGCTGTTGAAGAGAGATTTGATTAGCAATTGCATATATGCGATTTTTCCCATTAAATAGTCTTGTTTCTCAGACTACAATTTCATACATTAAAATATTCAAAGAATACATTTAAAACAATCAATTTCCTACTGGCTCTAATAGTTTGCTGTAAAAGTGGCTTCAGAAACATGTTAATTTAATTTTTACCAGAAAAATAACTTTGCTATATATACATCTTTCAACAAAGCATTTGAGACTTTTACTAAGAATTTTCTCATTCCTTACTCAGGCATGATGACGCAACGATGTCTAAGGAAAGACTGAACAGAGATTAACACATTATCAGTCTTGACCTGATGCCACTGGTTGGCAAATGCAATTGCAAATATATCCTCATAAAGGCTTCCTCTTGGAGCTCTACCGTGTAATAAAAAACAAGTGACTTGTCCAGTCTTACCTAAAACAACATTGCTTACCTTACTAAAATGAATAACTGTTATTTAAATAGCTTTGTTTATATGAGTAACAAGATCAGGGTCTTGAATGAACTCCAACAGTCATATAAAAACATTACCTATTAGGAATACTCAGTCCCGTTTTTGTGGAAACTTTTAGTAATTTAAGTCTACCTTTTAATCAATTAAAAACAAACAAACAAAAAAATGAAAAAAAAAACAACAAACATTCAGAATAAAAGTGGTTTTAGCTTTTTTGTTATGTTGGCTATCGTTCAGAATAATACACAGATTCACTAGACACAAAGAGGTCAGTTAAAAATGATGATCTAACAGGTGAACAGAAAAGCACTTTCACAGACAAAAGTGGCGTTTGTGGCTCTTTGTTTTCTCCCCCATCACCAGCACTTACTCCAGAACAGGTAGAAAGAACTCTGCCCTCTGTTCTGGATTTTGGAGTTTAAGATGTCATTAACTGCTGTTGGGAAAACACAGTACCATGATCTCTGCTCTTAGTAAGCAATAATCATTTATTTTGTCTGTAGCTCTCACAGTGTTCTACAAAGATAAAGTAAGCAAAATCCAATTTCTCAGCCTACACCCAGATACACCAAGAACATTTCTGCATATAGCCATCTGCTCACTACATAAAGATCTGAGCCCCAAGGCTCTGGATCCCTTTGGATGTAGAGCTTTGGCTGAATGCGTTTTAATGATAAGACCTACACAAGACATTCAAGAAATCTTTCCTCAAACTTGGGATGCTGTACAAGAAATGCTTGTTTGTGTGCACTGACTGTAGCTGAATGCCATGTTTGGTTTTTCTAAACACTGGCGGCATCTCAGTAGCAACACATAAGAGCTTCATGATTCAGCTCTCCCTTTCTCCAGTGCAAATGAAAAAGGATTTATCTATCCTGCTGTGAACCTGCAGGACAAGTAAGAGGGTCTTCATTTTTAGCAGTTACTACAGCTAATTTCAAATTATATTTAAAGAGCAAAAAGGTTCATTTTCCCTAAAACCACCCTAAAAGACAAAAAAAAAAGCAAGCTATTAAGGGTGCATGTTTTGTCAACAAATCAAGTTTATAAATGCAGAATCCACAGAGGACTAATGATGTGTTTTGGGCTAGCTACATATTTATATAGGATGCCGAACCAATCTCTACATCACAGCTTCTTATTGCCAACCTGTATGTTTCTGCACAGTTAAAACACTCACCTGCTCTTTTACTTTCACCTTTCCATTAAAATAATAGCTGTACACTGCAATCTTTGCAAGAACAACAGGCTGTAAACTTCAGTCCTGATATACATTATACATAAATTGCATATGTATGGATTTGCATTTGTATAAAAACATTTCAATCATTTTTTCCTTGAAATGAACCTGTGAAATAGACATGCATCTGTGCAAAGAGGCAGCTAATAGGGAATATTCCATTTTATAAACAAAATTGGAAAATCTGCCACCCAAGAAGCTGGCAATGCACATATTTGCTTACATCTGAACAACCCTATTTTCCAGGCCAGATAAATATCTGCTTTTCAGTTGGAATTTTAAATGAGATATTTATATATATACACAAATACATAGATACCTACATTTATATATATACATTCAGACACTTGCACAAATAAATGTACAAATTTTATAAACATATATAAATATATCTGATATAGTCTGTGAAGTATATTATATTATGTTGTGTATATGTATATATACATATCAAAAAATCTGCTTTTCTGTTCACCTTACTATGGAAGTTCTCCTTCCTTGATTTAAGTTAGATGAATTTCCTTTTTTTTGTTGTTGTTGTTTTCTTTTCCTTTACTTTTTTTTTTTTTTTTTTCCAGAGGAGGAAGATTAAAAAAAGGTTTGTGGTGAATCCGCAAGTTTGGAGCATTGCATTCCTGTGGCACAGAACTGCTGTGCAGAACGATGATGTTGACCATATAGGCTGACTGCAGGCTGTTCTNTCCCTCATGGAAACTGAATTGTTTGTTTCTTGAAACTAAAGAGTATTTTATAACGGTCAATATAATGGCAGAATCTTGCTGAAGTTTGCTATGCAGATTGTGAAGAGTATCTGCAATAAATAATTACTGTTCACAATGTGGCATCTCATTTGCACAGAGGATTACCTCAGCAAATCTGTAAGTGATGCAAGCAGGAGCATCTTGATAACAATTTGATGCACTGGATATCATTAAAATATTGGTGCATTACAAATATGGTGTAGTACAGAATAATGGGAGATGAAAACGAATTAAATCCAGGCCTGGAAGTAATGCAGCTGAGGCACATGGTCATCTAGGAGGAAGAACATGTGTATGGATGCAACTAAAAAGTATTTGAAGTGCCCTTTAAAACCTGACTTGGATTTCTCTTATACTACAGTTCATATCATCTTGTGCAGAAACATTCCATGGGACTTCTCATGGCAGCATACTGCCACATGAATAAAGATATCACAGGTAACAGATAAGATGGGAATCATTCCTTTTTACTCCCCTTTTCCTCTGATAATCACTTTTAAAAGAAACATCAAAAAAGTAAACCATATGGTGATCATATTTAGCATTCTAGCAGTCTATATTTAGCAAACCAGTGATTATATTTAGCATTCTGGCCACAAGTGGTTAAAATGTTTTTCTCCAAAGACTTTTTGAATTCTGTAAGTTTGAAAGCGGAACAACCAAGCAAAAAGAAAGCCCATTTTCCAAGAGATAATGGAATTTCAAGCTTACATTCAAGGAACTGGGGTGTTTTTCGTCCTTGCACCACGGGAGCCATTGTGCGTTTGCCAAAGACTTGTGCATCGAAGCTGGCATAATCAAATGGTACTTTCCCAAACTTCTCCTTTTCTTTTGTGAGGGTAGCTCTGGAGGAGGTGACTGGCTGTGAAGTTCTGTAATTGTACTGAGCTACCTCGGGCTGCTTAGTTAAATTTGTGCTGCAGAGAGAAGGAGGAAAAGAATGAGAAAGACAAGAATGGTAAAAGAATATCTAAGTAACATTGTATTGAAAAGTAGGATACAGTTGCATCTCAGTACCAGAGTGGTGTTTTCACATGTAAAACCTACTGGTAGATGGATACAAGAAAGAAATGGTGTTAAATATGGCTGACCTAGTAGTCAAAGAGTACTTTGACTTCATACAGGTTCAAAGCCGTGTGCATAAAAATGTCTAGTATTCTCTGGTAATGTTGCAGGCAATTTACAAGGAGGATACCAATTTAATTCTAGATTACCATTGTAGCATCATGTTTCATTTTTTTTTTTTTCTAAAAATTGTCTGGATTTTTGCAAGTCACAAAGGACTTGTGTTATGGATCGCTATTGTTCTCACTTCACTGTGAAAGAATATGGTATAAATTTAATAAAAGATGATCTAAAATAATTGCTTCTGCTATTTGGGAGGAAAGAATGATTTACAGTGTGTTATTCCATTTAGTTACTGTTCAGTAACTACTTGTCTTTAGTAATTTCCTAAGGACTTTTCATATGTAGAGTTAAGGCACGTGCAGTTGGCAGACACATGGACATAATATTCTGTAATGGCTCTGAAGGAACCATTAGAGCTGATCATGTCAATAATCCACAAATTAAAGTGTCCCCAAATAGACCTGAATATAATAGGTTGTAATGGTTGTGGTGCCAATGATGTGCAAATTATGCATGTCTGTAGGGTCCATATAACTCTCAACAAAATACAATCACAATAAAAAATGTTTCCTCTTTTTGGTGCCATTGTATAAAAATAAATTAAACTAATTAAACCAATAAACTTAAAATAAAGAAACTCACAATATGAATTAATCAAGAGTAGGGAAACTGAATGAGCAGAGTTCTCAACCCTTCCAGATAACTGCAATAACAATACAACCTGCTACTTGGAATAACTGGAAGATGCCTTTGAAAAGAATGACAAAACAAATGAGGGCTGTGCTGCTAAAAGTGCAATAAGGTCAAAGAGATCTTTAATCATTTTCAGTGGCCAAAATATTGCAACAATGGAGTGGTTGGTAAGATGATTGAGAACATTTCAGCAGAGATAGCAGATTTGGTTTACAGGAGAAAGACATGAGAACCATTCTTCAGGCTATTTGTATTGAAGTAAGATTTAGTAGAAGATACTTGATTGCATTTCAAAAGGTATGTCTATTGTCTTCAATGTCAGCCACACTCACAAGGGCCAGCAGAATGCTGCTTGACAATTTTGACATACAGTCAAGTTATCTACCTTTGCAGAGGCTCATCTTACAAAACTGTTACCTCTGTAGCTAAAAGCCAAAAAGGGTGAAAGACCTGAGAACTAATCAACCGAGCTTGTGCAGAAATACTTTGGGCAGACTAGATCATGAAGGCTCCTACCTGTGAGTCTGGTCATGGCACTGCCCTGCTTTTGGAGACTCAAGCTGGTTTTTTTCCTGGGACATTGCCAACTTTTCTGCTGCAGCAATTGGACAACCAGAAAGGCTGTTTGAAAACAAGGTGAAGAAAAGAAACAAGAAGAAAAAATCTTAAAATGAAATTTTAAGGAAACATGTACTGTGGAACCCAATGGCTTCAAACTTCTCTGGGACCCTGTGCATTTATGGGAATAGCAGCTGTTATTTCAAGCCAGATTAATTTGTTTTCATCCCTTAATGCAAAACTGTGAAATCTGCATTTTTGAGGTGACATATCTGGAAACTGAATCATGTAAGAGTTTTCCACCATTCAGCTTTAATGTTTTATGGCTGGCAAGTCACTAGTAAATTTTTTGACAAATGGCAATTACTTTAACAGCTAAACTATGGGTATAAGCCTCCTAATGATTAAAAAGAAAGTGGATTTAGGGAAAAAAAACAGATATATGTGAACAATGACTGTTACCAAAGTGCACATTTTGTCATTTGAGGTTACGCTTTCTTTCTTTTTTTTTTTCCCTATTTGCTTTATTACATTAGAACGTGTTTTCTTACCCCATTCATGGTTCACTTACGATACAGCTGATGTGCTGCAAAGATGAGTGGGGATTTAAAACAGGAAAAACAGTGAAAAAAATATTTAATGGTTCCTTATATATTCTTTAAGACAGTCTTGTGGTCTCTCTGATTAAGACTTGATGGTACCATTTTTGTATCAGACATAGTAACATAGTATGATAATCCTTGATTTTGGTGCCCTTTTACAATAACCAACTAATCAATCAATCCAGCAGAAAAAAAAAATCCCCCCAAAATTCAGTTCAACAAAGATGTTTTTGACAATTTTTTTGTCCCAAGTTTGGTCATTAGATTGACAACATATTCTTCCAGATGAATGGCCCTCCAGAAGAACTATAATGGAATATTTTGGCTTGCTGCCTCCCAGCAGCCAGCAGTGCTGACAGGAGCCGTGCTGACAACAGTGGCTTCAGCTCTCTGCCTCACCTGCAGCCCAGCTGTGATTCCCCAGCTGCCTGTCTGGAAGGCTTTCCTCAATTTTACTTTCTCCCCGCAGGCAGAAAGTTAAACAGACAAGGGTGTTCCAAGCAGGAAGATGACATTCCTGAGGCTAATAAATGGATTCATTTTTACAGGGATTCTAACGTATTGCCCTTAAAATTTCCTGTTTTGCTAAAACAGAATGTGCTTTGATGGGAAGTTCCTGCCAAGGACTACCATGTCTGTAGTGCAGAATGAAGAGGCTTTGGTTTCCACTGGCATTTCTAGTTGTAGCAACAGTAATGTATTTGTTCATTCCTACTTCTTTTATGCGATGGTGTTTCACTGTGAATACTATAGTGATACTATAGTTTGAAATATCATCTGTGAAAAAGACTAGTGGAATTTGCTATCCTCAGTGCTGAAGCCATTTTTGATATAATGAAATTAAACACAATTATTTTGTTAAAAATAATACAGACTACCCTTGCAGTTCATAGGCATTCTGCAGTCTAGTATATAGCATCTAAGTCCAAGACATGACCACCAGTACATGCTAGATTTTAAGCAGACAGCAACTGTTCTGAACTACCTTCTGTGTGTGTTGCGATTGCTGTTGACATGTCCTCTTCCAGTGCATCCTGGGGTGGGACACTTTAAAACATTTTCATGCATGGCAAGAACTAAGGAAGAAAAAAAGAAAGTGATAATAACATATGTCAGTGAAAATATATATATTAAAAAATATGAACATTTCTTCTTCAGACTCAGAAGATTCTCTATTCTGTCACATTTTGACCTCACAAGAAAAGGAGAAGGACCTACAGTGCAGAAAGACCAGTGACTCCAAGATATATCAGTTTACTGCTACATGGTTGTAGTGTGGCTTCCAACACACACATCATTTTTTCTAGGGACTTCAAAAGAGCAAAGGTGGAAGTTAGCAAGGATGTTAGGTCATGAAGCCCTTAGTCCTCTAGTTCACACACCACAGCCACAGCAAATGAAAAAAGGGAGGTCATAGAGGAACCCTAGGCCGCACAGTTGGGCTACTTATAGATGAAGTCCCTCTCTGGCTCTGGGAGGGCAAGCTCTCAGGTACAGGAAGGATTTTCATGCCGTCCACCTTGTAAGATGATCTGTTCCGAGTATGCTGCTTTAAACCCTGATAACTTCTGATCATCTGCTCTGTGCTTGATCTACTTTAGACCAATTGATCATGTCCCCAAGCAGCAGTTTACACTCTCAACAGTGATTACAACCTGTTGTATGCAGATTTCTTATGCCCTGATATGTGAATCATCTTTACTAAGAGTGATGTGTACGTCTGTGTAAAACAGAACACATCTTTGTATATCTTCCCTCATGACTTTAGTACTGCCTTACCCCCTTTGGGAGCACAGTGCTTCAGTCAACTGGTTTGTTCTGTCAGGAACCAAATTGTGGTTACATTTTTATTTTTTTATTTTTTGACAGCAGGACAGAACACTTCTGATTGGAAGGGTGATAATCAACAAGCACCTGTTAATTTTAACTTTTTAAAAAGTTAATGTTGTTACAGCCTTCCAAATGCAGCGGCCCGCTTAACTCAGCAGACATTTCCATAAATACAGTTTAGCACCAGATTAAAAAAAAAAAAAAAGATAGAGCTACAGTTAGAAACAGGACATTGGTAAAGTGCAAGTATCCTTTTAATTTGCTCTTATGCATGCCACCACAGAAAACAATCTAACTAGGTTGTTTAAACAACTAGTTTATCATTATGTTTTGGCTTATTATGCAACATTTCATTGCATCACATTTCATGATTACACACATAAACCGGTGTACTCAGATCATCACGGTTAGAAATAAATAGGGAAATTCAAGATAGACTGGCCACACACGGGTTAGCATAGTCCTAGGAGAAGGTTTGCTGTGGACCAGTGCTGGGATGTGCTCATGGAAGTAACCTCTTTGAGCACAATGGTAAGGGGGATATTGGAAACATCTCTGGACTTGTATGCCCAGGCCTCTAAGTTACTGGCAACATGAAAACAGCAGCCTCAGTGGGTGATTACAGCAAATCAAGTCACAGCTCTGAAGCAGACAGGTAATCTCTGTGCTGTGTGCCTTAGGCACACAATATTCATAAGGCCGCATTGCGCACGTCTTCCAGCAGCATACGGATAGTTTGACTCTGATCTTCTTCTTCCCAGGCCACCAGATAAGTCTATTGCTATTTGTAATGTTGCTGCTACGCAGTGCTTGAGCTTCACAAATGCAGGAAGTAGGACTGTGACCAAGAGCTGGATGGCTCCTCTCAGACTCATTCTGCACTCTCCCCCAGAAAAAGTGGGTTTCTTTTCAAGCATGAGTACATACTACCCACAATACCGGGCCAGACCCAGTTGTTACTCTGGACTGCAGGGCGATGATACTCACTTTCTAGTGGCACTCTAACTTTATGTGGACAGCCTGAGAGACTGCGGTGGTGGGGGTACAGCCCAGTCACGTGCCCTGTGCCATCACATCCTGGGATGGGACATTTGGTTTCTCTCTTTTCAGGCCTGGGTGAATCTGCAGAGAAATCAGATAAGGATTTTGATTGGTTTTAGACCCTGCCTGCACTCAGCTGAGTGATCTTAGCAGGATGTTAATATCTCTTTCCTACTTCAGACATTATTCCTACACAAAGTTTTAACACTGACTTACGTGATTTCAGCATCTCTTTAGGTTTTTATGCTGTGTGCTTTAAACAGTGGCTCCCCCCTCCCAGTATGCCATTTATGTGCTAAACTATATAGCTTTAGGATTGCAGTGTCGTTTATTCAATTCAGAGCCTCAAACAGGACAGAAACCGCAATCCAATAAGCCAGAAAACTGGCAGCATCAGCCAACAGGAAGATCTATAAAGGAATAAATAAATAAATAAAAACAACAGAAACAATCTTTTACTCTGTTAATGTCAGGCTCCAGGAAGCTGGGACAACCAAATAAAAGATGAGGTGTGAAACAAACAAACAAACATAAAAGCATTGCAACCAGAAGCCATTCCTTAAATATCGCAGATCTGTAGGCTGTAGGTTCTTTGTTAGGAAACTGAATACATGCCACTTTACATTTGAGAGGCAAGGCAAGCAGCTCCCTCTGGTACACAAGGCAATGCCTCTTTGTGGAACAACCCACAATGACAGTGAAAACATGGAGCAGCCGATACCCTTTCAAAGGCAAGGTCTCAGCCCAGCCCCAGAGCTCCCACTCTGTAATGGCCACAGTGCATTCCCAGTTTTGTTTTCAAGCACCTAGAATTGTGTAAGAAGCACTGGTTGGAAAGCCTTTATTTGATTTCCAATGCAGGATCAAAAGTCTGGGCGAGAAAGGAATGAATTCTGGTCCAGAAAATCTCTTGTGAGAAATCTGCAGGAGGAAGTGGCCGCATAAATTGCTGAGGATGGTTTTAGCTCCATCTGTGATTGGCTGCCAACAGCATTCGGTGCTGGGGGAGAAAACAGCTGCAGCCAGCACAGGGAGCAGCCTCCTTCAAGCTCATTTTTTTGGACTGCGAGGTAGGATGTGCTAGGGGACAGGATCGCCAGAGACAGCTGAGGGTTAAACTTCCTGGCAAGACTTTAGTTAAAAAAATAAATAAATAAAAATAAAAATAAAAATAAAAATAAAAATAAAAATAAAAATAAAAATAAAAATAAAATAATACAAAATAAAATAAATAATTAAAAATTAGGGAGGAAAGAAAATAGAAGGAGCATCAACAGGAGACCACATGTTTTTTAGAATCAGTGCAAATGGAAAGTGCTGCAGTGGTGGACAGAAAGTAGAGAGGGACCCTAAAATATGATTTAATTTTTCCCCCAGTAATTGGAAAGGTTTGTCATTAAAAAGACGGAAAAATGTAAATTTAAGCCATGTTTTTCTGATGTAGGATCCAAGAAAGAAAATTAAGAGCTGGTGGATTTGTTAGTGGATTTTCAGCACCAGAAATAAAAATAAAAAACAGCTGATTATGTAAAGTGAAAGAAAAAATCTGTGCCTGGTGCTACATTGACTAAAATCATACAGTGCTTATACAGCCTGAAGAAAGCCTAGCTTGTTCCTCCATTAATGTAACTTCTGAACTCACCTGCAACCTACAGATAGTAATAATATGAGGCAAATCAGGAAGGGTCAAATTTTGCCATGCTTACCGTCATACCTCCTTTCTATGTGAGCTCTGAGAACATCACATTGACTCCAATGTGAACCCTGGTGAATAAAGCTGACCTCAGGATAAAAAAAGGTATCTGCAAAATTCCGTCATGTATCACAGTCATCTGAGCAAATAAAGGTTAATGTAGTTTTGCAAGGAGGTAGACTAATACCTGGCATGTACAGCTAATGGAAAGACTGAGACAGAAGAATGAGATGCATGATATGCATTTTCTGCCAGAATACAACCGGAAATATTGTATAGTTGCAACTACTAAAAAAACTCGTCAGTTAACTTATACACTAAATTCTTTAGACAACTAACTACTATCATATTTGCAAATGCCACAAAAGTAAATACACCGACTCTAAAGTGTTACTCTAAAGTAAATCTAGAAATACCAAAGTAAATCTATTTGTTTAACAAAAGCAGAAATTGCAGCAATGCTAGGGTGACCTCACTATATTTGGAAGCCAGAAAATGAAAGGTCAAAGGATAGATGAATGTATTGTTACTTACTACAGCAGAAAATATGCTTATAAAATGACATCTTTTGTCATTCTGTAATTATCTTCAGTCAAAGATTTTCACATCAGATAACCCAGTTTACAAATCAAACCCGAATCTTTTAAATCTCTACTTCTGGAAGCCCAGTTAGATACTGAAAATGGAGCAATGTTCCTGCAGCTTCGTAGGAAGTCACAAAGCACCAGAAACGATAAAGATTTTGGAACTTACTGGTAATTCTACTGATGGTGAATGAGGCAGAAGAGCACGGCTTGTGCTTTCCTGGCTGTAGTAAAATGTAATGTTGATACATGAAGTAGACAGAACTCGGAAAACACATGGCTTAGGAATTAGGTGGTATGTTTGGAAGAGGCCAATTTTTCACCCTAACCTTTCCTTAAGCACCGTTTTAATGCCTTCTTTTTTGGCTGCTGAAATTCAGGAGGTATGTATTAGCGCTCTGTGGAGGAGGAAGTGGAGGAGGAGGAGAAGGAGGAGAAGGAGTGTCAGTGCCAGCTACACAGCCCTTTTAGTAGCCATTACCGATCATTTCACATGGCGGTTTGGCAGGAAGCCAAGTACCCAGTGTTTAACCTGGTTAGATGTAAGGCACTAGTGTGAAGGTACGTAATTAGCAAAATTACCAGCTAAATTCCAGATTCTTTACTGTTGCTATAAAACCTAGCTCAGAATCCTTTATCAGTCACAGGATAAATGGTCAAGCCAGTAAGAACAGCCAAAAAAATACTTCCTTACGTTTGTTGCTAAATAACTGTCTCCCACCAATGTCAATAACTTTGGTTTGTCTCCTTTCCCCTGCTAGATGCTCCAGGAGAAACCTATCCAGTTCCTTGTAGGTGCTGTGAAAAACATGCCCTTGCTCTGCCTGCAGAGCTATTGCTTCTTCTAGCAAACTCAAGTTCCCTTTTGCTTTGTCCAGCTCAACTGACATTTCTGTGGTTTCTGACAGGCACTCGTTGTCATCTTCTTCGCTTTCAGGGAATGCATTCTGAATTCTCTTCTCAAAAGGATCTGGGTGAGACTCCTGGGGTGCTCTTAGCTCTGTTTCTGAATCACGAAGTGTTTCACAAGGGCCAAATTCTATCTCTTCCTTCTTAATTTCTGGGACTTCCAGGATGCTAGGTTGATTACACTCCACAATATATTTCTGAGTTACATGGGGCTTTACACTAGTTTCTTCTGAGAAATTTGAGGAGCTGTCCCACTCATTATCCATGATTTCCGAGTTACTTTCATTTTCCTCAGATGAACAATATTTTGGGTCAGAAATAACAGTCTTTTCCTTTCCTTCAGCTGAGTTAATCATGTAACATTCATCAGTGTCATCATTTTCTGTTTTTAAGGATTGAATGCCACTATCATTTAGATTTTCTGCCACTGCTTGAGTGGGTGCATCTTTTACTAATTTTCCCATGTTCATCAAAGATTTGGCCATGGCATCTTGATAGCTGGAGTAGTTATCTTTTCTTTGACTGGAGTTCTCTTGCCCACCCGAATGAGGGGTTTCCTCAAGTGGTTTTGGAGTCCTTTCCTCTGCATAAGAAAAAGGAAAGAGAAAAATAGGTAAGAATAACTGCTTTTTGTATCTTTTAGAAGTGATATGAAGATATTAACAATTTCAATTTCTTTACTCAAAGGTACTGTGAAATGGTTGAATTCACCAAAGCTGTATTTGAAATAACTGCTTGTACCACCAGGAAAAGCCCTTCTAAGATCATATCTACTTTATATTATTGCTCCAAAGAAATACGCAAAATAAATACGTTGCCATTTTTTGCTGATGGTAAAGACATATATTGTCTTAGAACACACACCTTCATAGGTATTTGTATAAATACAGATGTGTGTATATATATATACACACAGATGCTATATATGCACAACCTATATAATCTATGCATCTACATATACAAGCCTACACACAAGCATTTAAAAATTCCTCTCATCTATTTTCACTTTTCTTTCATTTAAGATTCCCAAATATTTTCTCAAAATAGACCCTAATTACTTTTTGAGTCCCATGAAAGACCTTGATGGAAAAAACATCAATACTTCACAAAGGGCAAGCTCCTGGTCACCATTGCAATTGCCACATTAAGTGATAGATCAGGTCATGCACAGGCAAACAGAAATGGTTGTTATGTACAGACTCATAAAGGACTTGTTAAAGACACCACTGAAGTGCATCCTGTCTTTATAAACATCTTTCTTCAGAAGAAAAGCAGCAGCCAGCAGGTAATAGAGGCTGCATGTAGGAGAGGTGGTCGGTGTGGAAGACAATATGCCTTTTGTATCTCATTTAATTTTTTTTATAAACATTTCCTCTGACAAGGACACTCAAAAATACATCTCCATCATCTTCCTTTCTGGTAATTATCTCTCTAAAATCAACACTGGTTTGCCAGGATCAAGTAAATATTGCCATAGTAACTAAAAGCATTTTTGGATGAAGGGAAGAATTTAGTCACAACACTAGCCCCTTCAATAATGCTGATTATAGGGTACATTCTTTTGTTGGGATCTATTCAACATAAACTGAAAAATTTAACATTTTACTTCCTAGAAAGGAGGATGAATAAACAAGCACAGACGATTTCCCAAGATGTGTCTGTCCTCTCCTGAATCAGAAGAACTCCAGGTTTAAATAATAAATTAAGCATAGTCTAAAATGCAAATGAGGTTTCTCTCCATAACACAGCGAGCTATTAAGAGAAAGTGTAAAGGGTTATGATAATTTTAAAGTATTATGAACTACAGAAAACAAATAAAAAGCATTTTCAGTGAATATGTCCAATTCATTGAACTATTCTCTCAATCCACTTAACTACCCACATGTGTACAATAATGATTTATAGACATTATACCTAATTATGCATATTTGGGCTGTGTTAGAGTGCCTAACAAAAGCTCTAGAAAGCAACAATTACCTCTGTTGCTTAGCTACATAGTTTAAAATATTCCTATTAAGTGCAGATTATTGTGGAGGGGAAAAGGGGGACAAAAATGCACATGTGCACCACAATGCATTTCACTTTACTGCTGCCAAACTGTTAGCATTTTGGGTCATTTCCAGTTTACATAATTGTTTGGTTCAACTGTTTGTTATATGTTAAAAGAAAATATTGATTAATTCTTTTTCTTCTTCAGAAAATTGGGCTCATGCAGGGAGAGGTGGCCTTGTGCACTGTGTGCTTAAAGTTGTGTTTAAAAAAAAAATGTCTGTAAACCTTAGTGTAACTTTTTAGCAGCTGGTCTAGTACCACACACATTGCAGTATTCCGAATAAAGAAGTCTGTTGTCTTTTCACATCTCAGCAAGTAAGAATGATGATTTGGCTTTATAACAAACTTTAGTCAAATGGGCTTTTATTATTTGCTTTTCTGCCGTTTAGAAAAGAACACAATAACATCACTGGGTCATTTCAAGAAGTAAGAAGTTCTAGTTTTAAAAGAAGTCTCCCTACCCTTCAAAATAATAACAAAACAAAATTAAAACAACAACAACAACAAACAAACAAAAACGACAAAAAAAGCTTGATAATAGTAACAGATCTTTTCAATTATTTTTCTGGGTGAAAGATGAAAAATAATATAAAGGCTTCATAACTTTGGTGTTTGCTCCTTAAGTCATCATGATTGATGCTAAAATGATGAGGGTTTTTTCAAATGAAATGTTTAAAAATTTGTTGTTGAACTGAATGGCTAAGTGTAAATAGGGTTCTCCTACATTTATATAAATGGATCTGCCCCAACACTTGCCCTTTTTAATCAATAAATAATTAACTTAGGTTTATCTGTATATGGCACAAATTCTACCTGTACAATCATCACAATGCTTTCCTTTAAGTGAGTTCTTCAAGCTGTGTGGAGGACAGACACAAGGAAAAGAAAAACACATTACTGAAGGTGGCCCCAGATGGCCAGGAACCAGGCTGAATCAACACAAGAAAAATTAAATAAAATCTGAAGAAAAGAAAAGAAAAGAAAAGAAAAGAAAAGAAAAGAAAAGAAAAGAAAAGAAAAGAAAAGAAAAGAAAAGAAAAGAAAAGAAAAGAAAAGAAAAGAAAAGAAAAGAAAAGAAAAGAAAAGAAAAGAAAAGAAAAAAGAAAAGAAAAGAAAAGAAAAGAAAA
>VXAA01006002.1:435193-463735 GCA_013399115.1 Anseranas semipalmata
GAAGGAAGGAAGGAAGGAAGGAAGGAAGGAAGGAAGGAAGGAAGGAAGGAAGCAAAGAATTACTTACTCAAATAGCTTCCCTTCAGATTTCTGGTGTTAGGAGGCAATATACTCTTTACAGTCTAGACAGGCACTGAGAACCATGAAGCTTTTTGTTTGAAGAATTTAGCTTGGTAATGACACCCAAAAGAAAGAGATATTGGGTATTATCTTACTGATTAATGTTCTGTTTGACAAGGTAGCTCCCTACTAGGCCTTCACACTGATGGGATGCAGATCTCTGGAAGAGACTCTTGAAGACATTTGAGTGACAACTGGCTAAAATCTTTGCCATATAGAAACAAGACAGAGTCCTCCACTGATTGAATTAGAACCAGGATTTGACTCTTTAATGTGAAAGACAGTTGTCTTCTTCTATCTGTTTATAGTATTCGTATAAAATTGGGGGGGTTGGGGATGGATTTTATTTTTAAGGAAATTCTATTTAGAGTGCATAAGATTTAAATTCCTAATCTCAGTTCTCTGTTTCCTCCCAAAATATTTGGAAAGTTTGTACAAGAAATTGAGCAATGGGAGAAGAAATTAAATTACCTTTAAACTCCTGTAATAACCAACAACTGAGTGGAATACAAGTTCATTTTGTTTTCACAGTATCTATGATTAGTAATTTCCCAGTGCCAGATCACTTTGCTTTTATCTTGACATTTGCCATCAAATGATGACCCTTCCCTTCAAAATACATGCGGCATATATTCTACTGATTTCTCCTCACTTGCCTGAGTAACAACTTGAGCAGTACAACATATGCAACAGACAATTCAGCTTGAAATTTCTTGTTCATCTAGAATATATACATATATTTATATGTAAACATATATTACAAAGAAGGATCCATAAATACGTACTATAGCTATATCTTTCTGTCTCCCCATCCTCTTCCATATTTTGCAGCATACACATTGTAGAATTTTCTATAAATTGTTGGACATGTTTGGCTTAGCAGAGTTGAAATAACGAGTATAAAAGTGCTGAGTCTAATAATTGTGTCAAACAGAACACACATAGCAGTCACATGCATGAAATTGCTTTGCTAAATGTTGAAGTCAACAATGTTTTGCTAAGCGTTTTTTTTTTTTTTTTTCCTAAGAGCCCTATATACTCCTGTGAAAATCTGCTCTGCATAAATGTGTTTTTCTCAGTGGTGGGCTTAACCTTGTTCTTTGACAGAGCTAGTGGAGAAGCAGATGCTGCTCCATATCTGACCTGCTGCAGTAGTTGTCTGTCTGTGTGACCTACAAAGCATTTAGTAGACCCCAGGAGGAGTTTGTACAAAATAATTGGATGGTTAAACCTAGACAGAAATGCACCATTCCAACTCCATTACAAGCCAAACACATTCTGCATCCTTTTTGAAAATACTGTTTCATAACTCCTTTTCTGTGGAATTCAGGTTTGAGCAGAGCTACACTACATGACTACCTGGAGTTGAACTGCTTTCGAGGACACTGATATCGTCCTGTAAATCTGTCCTTTCTTCATTTTCTTCTTTGCATTCCAAGCTGGGGCTGTAGTGGCGGGGCTTCATTAACAGGGACTTCCTTTTGTTGACAGGAACACCTGAAATCTGTTCTTCAGCTTTTCTCTTCTTAGCCATGGAGCATTTGTAGGCACTGCAATGATCAATGGGCAATAATAGAGAAAAAAGTGGGAGAAGTGAGGGGTAAATTGTTTAAAAAGATACAACCATCCTCTAGTTCAAATTTCAAGTATAAAGGAGAGGACTAACAAAATATTTATTCACTTGCAGTTTCAGCAAGTTGTGTTTAGTGGAAATTTAAAGTTAGCTCATGTACTCGAAGTTCAGGACACAGGCAAATCCACCATTCTTTTCAATGTTGCTGAAATCTCTTTGGGGGAAGGAGAATGAAGAAGAAGACATAAACAAAAAACCTGTAACTCAATATGCTTAATCTTAAATAAGCATATGTTAATCTAAGCTCTTCTCTGCAGTAAAATAAATATACCTAGTAAAGGATGAACAAAGATGTAGGCGGGGCTGGTAATTCAGAGAAACAGCTAATGGGAAAAATATACCATCAGTTATACTACAGTATCCCGGTCCTTTAGCTCCATTATCTTTCCACCAGTATGGATATTTGCTTGTGTACTTTGTGTTGCAGATCACAGAGGCTTTACTGATTCGCTTTTGATAACTGGTAAAAAGTCAGGTTACGATAAGCATGTTTTTGTATGACTTAATGTTTGGTTTTATTATCTTTGATATTAACTAAGAAGTGCCACACAGAATCAGGGTGGAGGGATATCATGAATTTTATACTGTCGAATTTGTTTTTTGGATTTGTACACCTGATGCAATCATCAGGCCACATTCAGGCCATGCAATGCTCCCCTCTTACAGGGAGCTGTAAGTGCTCCACACCTTACAGTGCTCCACACCTGTCTGCACTAACCCAACAGCAACAGCATCTTGGAATACAAGTCTGCAGGTTGTGCCTGCTTAGATGTTTTTGTTGCTGCTTTGCGCTTCCTTGTAACTGAGTTTTTTTGAACAAGCTTCTTTGTTGTTTCTATAGGCAGAAGCATGGCAAAGCTGTTTATTATAAAACTGTGTTGGGGAAAAAAGAAAGCAGACTTTGACCAAACAGCTACTGTGTATGACTAGAAAACGCAACACATATTAGATACAGTCATACTAATATTACAGATGAAAGGTGATTTTTTCATTCCTTTGCCAAGCCTTTAAGTTTCCATGTATTCACATACGCTGGAAATCCAATAATACATCTTGAACTCAATTTTTAGTCACTGCATGCAGTTCAACTCCACAAAAAGTGTGAAAGACACTGTACCTTCAGAACATTTTGCAATATGGATCTCTCTTTCAGTATCAGTCCCAAGCATTGGTCCCATTTCATTAGCTTCAGCCATATGAGTCTAGTTTAAGCTCTTCTCTGGTCTCTATATAGACTCTGGAAAGAGGTTTCACCAGAGGGTTCAGACTGGATATTAGGAAGAGGTTCTTCACCGAGAGGGTGGCTGGGCCCTGGAACAGGCTCACCAGGGAAGTGGTCACAGCATCAAGCTTGTTGGAGTTCAAGAAGTGTTTGGACAACTCTCTCAGACATGTGGTCTGATTTTTGGGAAGTCCTGTGTGGAGCCAAGAGTTGTACTCAATGATCCTTGTGGGTCCCTTCCAGCTCAGGATATTCTATGATTCTATGATCCCACTAAAAATTAGGTATACCTGATAAACTGGGTGAACCATCCCCTGGAAAAGGCCTTGCTCAGCCTAGATGCCTAACTTATGGATAACTTACATAAGAAGAGATGACTGTTTTTTAATGAAGAACATTTTTAGCAGATTTGATATGCTTTTTTTCAGCTCTTACAAGATCCAAGTATTGATCAGCACATTAATTTGCTTCTACAGATATTTACTAAAGCTTTTGCTACCATGCACCTAATCTGTAGGCATATAGAAGTTACATCATACAATACCTCACTAAAGAGGCCTGAGCCTTCAACCCCTTTTTTTTTTAATAACTTTTTGGGTAAGTGATTTTGCACGGTTTTATTGTTTTCTCACACACAGTATTCTAATAAATTTATGTAGTATGAATAATAGTATTCATATTACAGCTGTCAGAGATGAAAAAAACTACCTATATGAATCTGTGTAATCCACTCAAGGGTTTCACAACCTTAGGCACCCTCAGCATGCATTACAAATCTGCAAGATGCCCTTAGGTGTTAGATTTTACATTTGGCTCACTGACTTAGCTGCAAGATTTGCAAAAAAAAAAAAAACCATGTATGCAGAGAACTCTTATTGGTTAAACATATTACAAGCTCAACAGCATAAATTAATCCTTCCAAGGTATCTTATGATATGTGCACTAAATTGGCTCAGGTTCTGATTGTTTTGGATGAAAGCGTATGACTAACTTGAGCTTTTTGTTTAAAAAAAAATACCCATTTTTGGCTAAGCACCTTTTTGGCAAACCATCATTGCAAACATGAAGGACATGGAAATATGAAGATCTGCAGTTTGGGGGGAATGTTACAATTCTACCATATGCACCTTAAACACAGTGGATATTCCTCATCTTCTGAAAGATAAAACGTTATGGGCATCAGCAATACTGGACACTAACCACCTTCTGTAGTATTATGGCTTCTCAGCTATTTCTCTGTTTATGAATAGAGGATAACATGACTATCGTATTAAAGGTCAGAATCACAACAGAATAAGTGTCCCCTTGGAAATGATGCCCATATAACAGACATCAGAGATGGATGTAGTGCAGGTGAATATGCATAATTTGTTTCTAAGAAAGTACAATCAAGTGTTTCTTAATTCATATTTGTGAACGGCAGTTCATACCATTCATGTTGTTTCAGGCAAAATGAATAAATGACTAATGTTTGAAAACCCTTCACACACTATTGCTTTATTAAGTAAAACCTTCACTACATTTGCCATTGAATCTTCCTCATTTATTTGTCAAGCTTCAAATTTACCTCCAGCAGATACTGTAACAGTGTTTAGGAGAAGATGAATTTCTAGTGTTTAATTCCCCTTTGACAAAACTACAGCTGTTTCCTACACAAGCGTAATTAATAGATTTTTAGAACAGAAGATCCAATTAGATCATCTAGTATGCCCTCTGGTGTAACTTAGGTCACAGAACTTCATCTAGCTCTTCAGCATTAAACCTGTAACTTGTCTGACTATTGTGTATCTTCTGGTCAAGTTAAGGAAAAACATAATCAGATGGTAAGATGATTGCTGTATTCTTGCTCACTACGTACAATCTTTTTCTAGTAGCTTAATGTTACAAGCCCACCACTATGGGTTGGCACAGCAGCTATTAATCCCATTGGTGTTTCACCACAGATATGACAGCCACAGACATCAGCAGACCACAGACAAGACGAGCCAGGGTACAACCACCACGCCCCTGCAGTCTTGCTTTTGGAAATGAGAGCACAAGAATCCCACTTGACTAGAACTACCATGAACTGGCAGGAGCAGAGACAGCTTTGATTAAGACTGCTCACATGACCCCATGGTCCCCTGTGTATTCTTTCGGATCACAATGGAGCAACTTTCTGAAGCAAAAGTAACTTGAAATTCTGTTTCGGTCAAATTTCAGGCCTCAGTTTTGCTCTCACATTTTACAGCAGTAAATCAAATGTTGTTTCATCAGTGTCAGAACAGGAGGCCTACAGATCTGCCTGGAGGCACATTGCTTATGCTAGAAAGTTTCTCATTATCTTGTCCTTATCATAACTGTTTCTGCACATGAACAGCCACTCGCTCAGATTTCCTCTATAGTTCCCATTATTTTAAAATAAATGAATACAAGAGCTGCAGCTCTACTTAAAATCGTTCCTGACACCTACCGCTCTGATTACAGGAGGATGAAAAAACAAACAAACAACAACAAAGCAAGACAAAACAACAACAACAACAAAAACAGTTGTTTCTTTCCTAGGAAGTGCAAATTGCTCTCCATAGGCCAGGAAGAGATTTTTCAACTCCAGCAGAATATATTCTTGCTTTTGGTGATGACTTTTTAAAGTGTTGTTTTTTGCCTTTAACTGGAATCTTCTAGTCTGAAAGAGCCAGTTTAAAGGTCTATCACTTACCAGCAATTCCTCTTCTTTTCTATATTACAGTGCTTAAAAGTAAAAATGAAAAACAAAAAAACAAAAAAAAAACGAAAACAACAACAACAAAACATAAAAACAACTTTACAAGTGGTAGCTTTTTCAATCACACATGATTTGTTTAGTACTTGATAATGGACACTGGGAATTTAACTACTATGAAAAGAATATATTTGTGCCTTTGTAACATTCATGGCACGTCAATTTCATCATTGTCTTAAAAGTTTCTATTTCTCTTTTTTCCTTATGTGCATTCACACATACACACACACATACGTTAGCACAGATTTGTCAAGTTGTAGTTTGTCAAATGGTAAACCTATAATTTAGCTTCTCTATTACTCATCTCGTAAATTCAACATCTAATAGTTTTGTTGCTATTTATCAATGGCCTGCTTGTTGTCATGGAACACTGATTCAGCTGTCAAGGTTATTTGGTAATCTGAGGCTCATAAAACAGGAGAAGCTCTTTTTGTCATGAGCCAATGCATACTTTTTTCCCAATTTAACTGTACTTAAATTTTATGAATAATATATCATTTTAGTACTATTTATAATAAGCAGATTTTTTATTATTATTATTATTCAGTCAATGACTCAGCTAGCAAAAACAATCTTGTGTCAGTTACAGTGTGATCCAAAAGGTTAAAATTTAAGACATATAAGACCTATTCACATGTGTTGAGGCAGGCACTGGTAGTACACAGATACAAGAGTGCACTGGCTTTCCTCCACAAAGCAATGCCTCAGAAGAGAGAGTTTTAAGCAATCCTATATATATATACAATATATAGCTTTTTTTACTGCTGAAAATTATCATTCCCGTCTTTTTTTTTGTAATTGGTTCATCTCAGTGATGTGTTTGTCAAACCTTTAACCTGACCTTTAACCACTTTGTAGCCAGCAAAGATTTTTGTCATTAATCTGTTGGCAAGACTTCCAGATCTCTAGGGAGATTTTTTTTTTTTTTTTCCACAGCAGCCTGCGGGTTGGCAAAGCATGATAACAGATCTAAGAATTGACATAGTGGGTAAAACCAGGGGTACATTTAGCCTGATAACTGGTGTTTAGTAATGCCTGTAATGGATGCCACATAAAGGAATCAGATCATACCGCATCTCATGTATACTCCCTAACTCCAGGAGAGAAAATAAATGTCTTTGAATATCAAGGAATTTACATTTATTGTCTAACACTATTTAAGGAGCCCACTCCTCACACAAGTTTGTGCAAGAATAATTAACAGAACATTTCAGTTTTTGGAGAAAACAATTTTAAATTCTTAGTCTGAATTGCTTTTTGTCTGGTCACATGCTACAAAAGTAAACATTAGACTGTTGAATTCCAGTTAAAGGATATATCTTCTTCTGATCTGCAGAACCATTTAACTTCTCCTCAGTAGTTAATAGGATAAGGTTAGCCTAACTACTCCTTAATCATATTGTGAGTAAAGACATTGCCAGCTGCTTTAGGCTTTGATCAAGTTTTGTTCACAAACTTTCAGATGCCCTGCAATGCTGTGGAAGTCAAATACTACTTTTTTCCTCGCAGGAGGGAAAAGTTGATATTCAAGGATTCAGGGACACATCACTCACAGTGGAACCAATATCTTACAAATGTCTGTCATGGTCGGATTTTCTTCTATGAATTTTAAGACTGTAAAGACACCGCAAAAGAACAGAAATTCTGAATATCTCCCTACCTTAGTCCTCTTTTACATATGCTAGTTATCTAAGAAACAGATGAGTTGAACTCTAACAAAATGCCTAGTGGCTTCCAAAGGCTACAGCTATATGTCTCTAATCCCCAAAACTCACACAAAAAGTCCTGAGCTCATTGTAAGCTGATGATAATCGGGAGGAATGACTAGCACTAAATACAGAAAGGGGATGATGATCTGCTCCTAGGACTGATCACATATCAGTTGAAATGACATTGATGTTATTGTTTACATCAACTAAGAATGCTGGAGGTTCATGAAAGGATCTGTAATACTGGACTCCAAAGAAACAGAGCGTAGGTTGTCTGATCACTGCAACTGAAAACTCAAATAAGTACTGTAAATTACAGCAACTTTAGATGGACAACAGCAGTTGGAGGTGGAGACTGACTATAATCCAATTGTCTTCTTTGTCTTCAGATTAAGACAGTCAGATTTATGTTCTGTTTCCTTAAGTAATCCTCATTGTTTGCAAAGAGTGCATGTAAATTTTATAGCTCAGTGGGAGTAAGAGTGTTAATGTTGTCAGCTCAGGTTGCTCTAAGAGTGGGAGGAGACAGAAAGATGGTATTAACACACTGTCTCATCATAGCCGGAAGTTGGAGTTTCTGCAGAAAGACTAAAAAGCCACAGCGTCAGTCAGGTCTGCATGAACTATTCAGTATCCAAAGGCTAGGGTCTTGTTTCCAATGCCATGAAATTACTTACTGAATATGAAAGAATCCACATATTCTGACTATATACAAAGACAAGTCCTAAATTCAGAAAAGTAGATAGAAGCTACTTTTAAGAGACATAGGTTATTCTTAGATTTTATAGACATAGAGAGAATATTGTTTTCTAATGGAAGAAAGTAAATCACATCACTTTTGATCACAAATACTGCAATACAAATATCTACAAGGTTTATGCCCTTGGAAAAATTACAACTAAATAGTAATTCCATTTACTGTATTCCATTCTAAAATCCTTATAGGTGCCAGATGCAAAACTAAGTAAAGCCAATAAAAGGACATAAAGAAAATAACTTGTTTATTGAATAAGGAATTCTTGATGCATCCTTATTTATTTTTTAAGGAATATACTCAATGAGATGTTTTTCATCAGTGAGAATGACAGCTCAGGAGAAGACTGTAATGAATTCACACCATCTCTGAACCTTTCAAATCTAATACTTAGAAAGATCTGCAAGTTTTACAATACCTTGTACCTTGTCTGTTTTATGGGCTACATACAATCTCAGGATTTCTACAGCATTGCATTCTGCTGCTTCATCCTGAAAGGTACTTCCCATTTGCAAACCTTGTTCTACTCAGTGGGATATGATAGTACACTTACAGATGTTTTGTATGTCAGTGAATTTCTCCCTGAATAGTGGAACATGCTGGAGCACAGGGTAAATGAAATGACCATTCTACCTACATAAAAAAAAAAAAAAAAGGTAAGAAAGATTTGTGAATTTTTGGGTGTGGGAAAATTACACACAATAGAAACAACTGCTTGCTTTACAAGTTATAGGTGGCAACACATTGACTAGCTGAAGAACTTCGAGGAGTAAGAATGTGCAACTGAGAAAACCGTAAAGGATGGGCTACAGTTCATTGATGGTCTAAGACTGAATTAAACCAATTCATCAGGTAAGAGTAATTTTCTTCCATCAACATTTTTAAATATTAAAATGGCAAGAGCTTAAACCAATAAACTGTGCCCCCCCAAAAAAAATAAAAAAAAAATTGCTCACCATTTAGACCTGGTGAATTGACACCACTGAAGCAGTGATAGAAGCTCAGAACTAGCATGCCTTATCCCAAAGATAATTAAAGAAAATGGGAATGTTTCTCATTTTTTTAATATCACACACAACACACAAAAATGTTTTTCACTTCTTTCTGTCTTTAACAAACTCATAGACTTGGTTTACAAGTTGTATCTGTGAAAGGGACAGGGCTTGTTCCTGTGCACTGTAGCAATCATCCCAGAGTTAAAGGGCCTTCCACAAATAGAAAAGGTTACTGCCATACATGGGCAATGCTCTTTTTTTAAAATGTCAGAGTTGTGAAAAGTTCAGTCCAGGGCTGAACCAAGATGAAAGGAATGCACATGAGATATAGATGGGAAGAAAGATAAAAGGGAAATTCATATTTATGAACAGCAACATAGAGCAAAATAAGCTCAGTAACTTGGGGCTATTAAAGTGTCTGTATGTATACAGAAATGAAAGGTTTAGGTAGGAAAAAGTAAACAGAACTGGACAGATAATAATGTGGAGAAAATATGGTATCATAACTGAAAGCTGGCTGGAGGATGATATTAAAAGATATATTTTATTAAAAAAAAAAAAAAAACAAACATAAGAAAAGCAAAGGAGCTGCCACAGCCTTGTTCGTGAAAGAGGATTTATTAACCCCCATAAGAAGGGGCTGGGGAGAAATGGGTAATGGTGTTGAGTCATTATGTACTGAGCTTGGAGATGTTTCAGACAGTAAACTAAATGTTATAGGCCACCTGACCAAAAAGAACAATTGGACTGTGAAATGATTGAGCAAATAAAATGAAGCACGTAAAGAGTGGAGCGATGGTAAGTCAGCAATAACATAGGAAAAGGCATGCAGTTATGGTGAAGTCTACCCATGCCTCACGCTCACTGTGATGCCTGAGGCTAAAGGACAAGGATTTCAGGCTGCAGCAGGCATATTTTGATTAGAATAAGAACTCAAAACTTAATTATCATGCTCATGAAATCACTTTTTTTTCTTTGAACCTTTTTTTTTTTTTTTTTTTAACCACAGTTTACTGTTTCAGTATGGTTCTCACAGGAAAGGCAACTCAGAGGACAGCACAGATTCTAATTCTCTTTTCTTAGCTTCTTGTTTTGGTTTAAAAGCTTGTAGGATCATAAGGATATTCATATCATATAAAAAGTTGCATGAATAAATATTCTAATTAAAATACTATGTTAATGAAATAGATGGCTATTTCAGGTGTTATTCTATAGTTCATTGATCAATAATTCTATATAGCTAGAGTTGTAGATTTGGACCTTTTTACAGTTTGGAGGAAACTTAATTCTTATTGCCTGGAACTCAAGAAGTTCTTAAACTCAGTGACATAAATGAATGCCCAAGAGTTGTGTTAAATCCAGTCTCCCTACCCTCTTTTCCATTCATTCACTCAACGTGTTCAGGTTCAGTAAGTCAATAAATTCCAGTGGGACCCAAGCCAAGAATTTGGCTTAGAACTGATTAAGTTTCTAGGCAAAACTGCAGATCATCCTCACAACGTTTGGATCCAGAAAGTCTTACATGTGGTCAGCCTGGTTACATGTGGTACAGTCTGGTTAGAGAAGATGCAAATAAGCCTTTTTTTTTTTTTTTTTTTGGACAAGAGGGCCAAAAGCGATTCATTGTCAGCACCTCCCTTTAATGTAGAAGGAGGTCCCATGGATGTATTCTATTCCTTTCTTTGCTATCTCCTGCCTGTATGCAGTCTGTTTCAGCTTGCTTTTGCTTAGCTGAATCCACCCTTGACATCAATCAGAAAGAACAATTCAGCTAGCCATAATATTTAACTCATGATTGATATATATGAGGCAGAAGTCAGCGGTTGGTATTTCAATTTCTATATGGCTTGTGGTCATCCACAGAGAAAAGATCTACCATAAGAGGAAACAACCGTTTGGGGCTATAATGTTCTGTTACATTCTGTCACTCAGCAGAAGGTATTAGGGCATACACAACTCTAAACTCCTGTGTATGGTTAGGAGGATAACATTTACTGTGTGCTGATGAACATCGAAGTAGGGATGGGGAAGATAATGACTCCTGGACTACACTAAATAATGTAAAATTTTCGTTCAAGGCAAGGAACATTACAAGATGCAACAAGCTTTCAGGTAGAAAAAAACTGCAAATAACTCTGCCAGTCTAGCAGCCACGATTAAAGTGACGTGGATTTGCCATATATTATAAAACTAACAGTTTCAGAAAAGCATACATTGAAAGTAGTTAATCACTGTAGTTTTTATATTAAATTGAAACTTTAAGGAGAAAAAGAGTAAAACCACAACCAAATAAAATGTCATATTGGTTTGAGAAAAGAGACACTGAGACTGCAGACGTTGGCCAGAAATGAACATAGTACACATTAAAAGAGGGATATAATATGCTAGAAACTTATCTAATGCATTTGTCATTGGAGAAACATTAAAATCACATATAAACATAAAGTATCAACTAAAACAAACTAAAATGGAAATCAGAACATGAAATGTAAATTTTAAATGTTCTAAGTAAATCCAGGAGGAAAAGATAGAGGTCACAGTGTATAGATCAAAAGGTTTTAATATCTACAGGACTTAGGCAAATGATTCATCGTAATTAACAACTCCAACCATTGGTGTATCAAAAGCAATATAAGATACAGTTCCTGTCTCAGCTCTCTTAATGGTTATTCAGAACAGTTCACTAAATAGTTAAGTCAAATAACTATCAACCTCAGGGTTACTTGCAAAATGTTAATGTCATTACTTGTGCTCACCCAGAACCATATCATAATATTTCTCTTCACTGAAACAATGACAGTATTTTTTTTTAGAATGGATATTGTATTACAACTTGTAATTTCATTTAAAGAATGACACTTCAATGAAAAAAAAATCTTCTATTTGATGTTCATTATACACCAGTTCCCAACATTTTATGCAAGCCACAATCCACTTACCTGAACATTTGAAAGTAGAAAACCTGAGCTGGAAAATATATGAATTTTGAATTTCTTCCTGTATTTATTTATTTTTTTCATTTAATGTTTTAGTAATATGGTTTAACAGTACTGAAAAAAAAACCACCCAACAACAATTTTCTGAGGTATGAAACCATATGGGGCTACAAAAAAGGCAAAAAGCCTGGGGTCCATAAGGTCATCAGAGCACTGGGAAAGTAGTGGAGTAGTGGAGAAGAGGAGGAGAGGGAGAGACATAGGGAGAGGAAAGAGAGAGGAAGAAGGACAGCACTGTAGATTTCACAGTTTGAAGGCTTCTTAAAGTGTGACTAGAAGATGAGGAAGGAAACACAGGAGGATATTAGACATGACAGTCCAATAAAGTTTTATTAGTTGGGAATGGTTGACATACAGGATATAGTAATAGGGATAGGTGAATTTAAATACTATTATTTTTTTAGTTCTGTAACCACCATACACTTGCCTTTGCCTCACTCTAAACTTTACTACGTACTGATTGTTCACTGTTTATGCTTAACTGTTCAATATTTTCTATCAAACATAAATTACAAAATCATTTTTCCTTAGTAAAATCATATATTTCCACAGATTCTTTGAGGAAAGTACTGACTAGTCTGAATCCCTTAAGAACCTAACAGCATCATCGTAAAAGAATAAGAAATAAACAAAATTTATTGAGAATTTAAGAAAATATGATTAACGAAAACATGACAACCTTGATTATACCAGAAGTCATAGAGTAAAAAATAGAGGTTAACGTTTTCAAAGACTCATAACCATTTCAATTTGCACAATGGCTAAGGCAGGGAGGAAGTTTCTTTTTCAAGCTAGAGAGCAAACACTAGATACTTTTAACTCATCATTCTGATACTAGATCCTGGAAATAGTGGCTATTAATATATATGCTTATTGTTTAATTGAAAATCAGTTATCAATAAAACCAGCATGATACAGATCTTTGTCTCAGACAAAATGCCTAATCTGGATGCATCATGGAGAAATATTTGAACGACAAGTCGACACAGCTCTGTCCCAGGCATTTACAATCATAGAGGACACTGGGAAGGACAGCTAGGAATGTGTCTATCAACACCTAATATTAAACTGAAGAAAAAAAGAAAAAAATGAAAAAAACTTTTTGTCAAATTCAGACTCGTCTGCACAATTTCTGAAACAAAATCAGGATATATCAACCTGGCAGTTGACATAACTCTATGGAACTTGATGATCTTCATTTAGATTTTACTAAGTCTATTTGGACTCAGGGACACACTTTGTTGTTGCAAAGCAAAATAAAGACTGCAAGGGTCCCATACCCTCTGCCAGTAGAAGACAGATGAGTCACCAGGAAATGCAAGGGTCCACCTCAGTTCTTTTCCAATTATGCTTATTCAAGATTAGGACAAATGTGCTTTATCCTAGTGGTTTACAGAAATCTTGAGTCTATGAGCAACTTCTGTGGAAGCAGAAGCCAAACCTAAAGGACAAACCTGACAGTTTTTCCACATGCAGGCTGGGAACAAACAGCTTTCTCAGCCACTGTCTCAGCTTTAGGCAGTTCTTTGGGATAAGAGTGCTGTGAAAGTAATAGCTACACAAATCAATCACAATCTCAATTCTTACTGAGGAACGTCTTTGAGCATTTTTGTGTGATTTGTTTCAAGTTCCCACTTCTTCTGTCATCTAAGTACTGCTTTCACCTCTTCCTCAGTTCACCTGCCAGCCTACTGTTTTCATTCAAACACTTCTTCAAAACCTTCTTATTTTATGAAACTCACAGAAAGAGTTACCAGTGAATCATTCCTTTTCAAATGCAGTTAGGAATGCACAACACATTTCTTTCATGTTATGAACTTTTCCTGAGTGGCCAAATTACCTTCTATCTATCAAACTCTGTACCTTCACCCCATTGCTGTCTGAAACTAGAGCTCAGATATAATAGGATACACATCATCTACCAATACTTAGAGAAAACCAGCAAAACATTCAGCATTGCAAAATAAATAAAAAGTACTTTAGCTGGCAAAATGCTTTTCACTATGATGTTAATACTGTTATTTATACTGACATACCTCTTAAATATTTTGGTTAAAGTTGAGGAATACATTTCAGTGACATAAAGCTTTTGAAATACTTCAGTACCATTGACTGCAGGGTTGCTTTCCTGGTTTCTCACTCTCCTAATCAAGAGACAGCAGCAAAGGGTGAAGTGTCATGTTATTTCTTCTACCAATGAGACATCCAAGGCAGCTCTGCTCTATCACCTTTCTGCTAAAACATTCAAGATACTCATCTCTCTAATTTATTCATACTGAACATTTCAATCTGAATACCTAAAATGTCTCACAACATATGAAACAAGGGTTCCAGATAAAAAATAACTTTCCTTACTTTTAAAGAAATGGTTCTTTTGAAGAAAAATTCCAACACTAGAGAGAGTAAGGGAAAGTGTAACTATGGCCACCAGAGAGCAGGTCTGTCCTCTATGACTTGAAACATGAATGCCTGGTGAAGTCCTCATTAATCATTAGTGAGAGAAGCCAGAAAGACTTGTTTTCACCTGTATCTAACCCAGAAACTGAACACTTTCTATTTAGATATGGACCTGGCCAAACTGATCTACGCTTTTGTAATCCCATGCTTGGATCGATCCAATTTGCTCTTCCTTGGTCTGACCCAGATGCCACTCCATAACCTACAGATGGTTCATCATACTGTATCCCATCTGTTAAATAGAACACAGTAATGAGAATACATCACACCAATATTCCTCACTTCCCTTTGGTTTTCACTCAACACAGCTGAAGGTCTTAGTCCTTTCAGTGGTCCATGACTAAATCATCTAAGAGAAGACCTCTTCTTTCTGCTTCTTGTGGAAGATGGATTCAACAGAGGGGTTATGCCTGAAAAATGTCAGATTCAAACTTGAATGTATGGGACAGAAAGCTCCTGGCTTCAGCACTCACTTCTACCACATGTTGTGTTTTGGTATGTTTAGGTTGTGACAAAAATTTGACCTCTTCCTGTGGATAGTTTAGCTACCAATGGAATGACCAAAGCACTATATTCCCATATGAAAAAATTAAACCATGTAGTTTGTAAGTAAATAATTACAGTTGAAAGGAGAAACAGTTCTGTATTGAAGGGTTATTAATGTCTTATGAGTTTAGCATACTATGCTTCAATACTACAGTATATACAGTAGATCATAGAATCATAGAATCACTTAGGTTTGAAAAGACCTCCAAGATCATCAAGTCCAACTATTAACCTAGCACTGCCAAGTCTACCACTAAATCATGTCCCTAAGCACCACATCTACACATCTTTTGAATAGCTCCAGGAAATACCAATACAATCAAAAGTCTTATAAATCTGAACTAATAACAAGAATATTAATAACATTCATGTGTGAAGAAAATTATATGATTTTCAAATTTGAAATTCTTCAAAGCATATAATTACAGGAAATCAATGTAAGTTGGGCATTTAAATAGGAGTGATCATAGAATCATAGAAGCATAGAATCTTCGAGTCATAGAATCATAGAATGGTTGGGGTTAAAGGGACCTTAAAGATCATCTAGTTCCAACCCCCTGCCATGGGCAGGGACACCTCCCACTAGACCAGGTTGCTCAAAGCCCCATCCAACGTGGCCTTGAACACTTCCAGGGACTGGGCATCAATAACTTCTCTGGGCAATCTGTTCCAGTGCCTCACCACACTCTGAGTAAAGAATTTCTTCTTTATATCTAACCTAAACCTACCCTTTTTAAGTTTAAAACCAGTAGTACTTGTCCTATCTATACACTCCCTGACAGAGTCCTTCTCCAGCTTTCTTGTAGGCCTCCTTTAGGTACTAGAAGAAAATGTTGTGTATAGGTGGTTAGTAACTGGTAGAAAAGTACTGTCCTCTAAAAAAGTGTAGTGCAAGAGAATTTTTAGTTGTTTTACTCAACAGAAACAAACAAGCAAACAAACAACAACAAAAATACCTTGGCCCTTAAAGTGATGCTTTTCTTAAAATTTAATTTCTAAGTAGAAAGATAGCCCTATTTCTCAGGAAAAGATGGATAGTAGCAAAAGCATTAGCCAAATTTCTTAGTGAAATCTTGGCTTTCTTGAAATCAATAGATTTTTTTTTTTTTTGGCATTGAATTCCGTTAAGCAAGAATGCAACCCTAGAAATTTAGAAGAGAGAAATTTTCATGCATTATTGCATTTAGTTGGTGATTGAAACTCTTTGTTTTGCTTTTTATTTCTTTCATTCTCTACTTTTGTGAAATAACTTGCAAAAAAAGAAAAGGCTAACAAATGCTCTAGAACAAATCAATGTCACAAAACTAATAATAATACAATATGAGCATGTAAGCTTATGTAGTGCCTTTCATGTAGAAGTATCCCAAGGCACTTTGTAACAGAAACTCAATAAGGAGTGCAAAAGTGCTTTGTCAGATAGGATAAGCCAGGGGAAAAGGGGAAATTAATTAAGCATGGATTTAAAATTCTCAGCCAACACAGCATTTAGAACTTTGGTCAGAAAAGACAGTGGTTCCAATATCTGTATCCAGGGTACACAATAGACTATTCCATTCTTTGATTCTTGAGGAATGTTCAATACTTCTTCTATAATAATATGAGTGTGAGTAATATGAATATGTTCATAGGCTACATTTTCAAAAGGCAGCCCCTGCCCCTTTATCTCTCATTTTTCATACACAAATAAATTCACAAAAGTTGATCACCTGACTTGCTGAAATATCCAATATGAAATTCTGTATTGTAGAAATTACAAATACCAAGTTAGGAGCTAGACAATTTATTATTATTATTATTATTATTATGGCTGTTTAATTCAGTGTTTTAAACCAATGTATGTTTCTTTACAGATGCACTCCATACCTCTGGTAGAAAAAATAATCTGTGACACAGTAGTTCCTAAAATAGCGTGTAATTCACAGGGAAAAGCAAGATTACTTGGGAAAACCTACAGTAATTGATAATGCATAAATTACAGCTTCCCTGATGTTGTAGAAACTTGCACATCCTCTATTTTTCAAACATTTTTCTCTGAGGAACACATGGACCATCCTCATTTTTGGATGACTGCCTCTTCGGATTAATACATCCTTCTGGTGCATAAATTAGGGATGCACAGTGGAAAAGGGAGAAGCACTAAATCTCAGGAAACTGAAGCTATACAGAAAAATGAGGTTCAGGGTAGAGCTGAATGAGTGTCTCACCATGAATAATTTATCTGAAAAGTTAGCCTCCACTTCTGTTTGTCAAATATGTATAAGAAGCTTATAATTTCCTGTTTTATTATAGAAAAAAAAAAAAACCTCTAAAATATAACATTTTAACTGCAAATAAATTCCTATAAATATTTCATGCCCTATATTAAGAGAGGGTGGCATTTTGATCGATCAAATAAATTACTTGATGCCCACAAACACATACTTTAGATGCCTGCTATGCTTAGAGCAGCTCAGTAGCATGTGATGAAGAAGATTGAGTGTAAGAAGTTAATTTAAGCAAAACTCCTAAGAGTTTTTGTAAAAATGCTTTCAGTATTTAAATTGCAGAATAAGTGATTTGGATGAATAACTCTAGGGATTTACAGCTACCTGTAAATATTTTCTGTGAGGGATATAAAGAGTGAATTTGTCTCAGTGAAAACTTGAATTTGACTGTATGTGTTCTTTGTTGAGATTTAGTGCTGAAGATATAGTAGTCTTTCCATAATTTTTTCATAGGCTCGTGGATTGGCTATTGGGGACTGATGCACATATTAATAAAATTAAAATAGTAATATTAAAATGTTTCTAGATTATTGATGATATATGCTTGCAGAATTTATGTTGGCTTTTTTTTTTTTTTTTTTACTGAAATACCATGCTTTACACAAATTTGAAAAGTACTTGCTGCTACTTCAATAAAATGTGGAAACTCAGCAAGTACTTGATGAGAAATGAGCAATTTGTGCATTTAGAATTTACAGTAATTTACAGAGACTATCAATTTTATAAAAGCCATCTAACAAAACCATATAAAGGTTAATGTCTCTTAGAATGTTCAGATGTTAAGATGTTATATTTATTACAGCAAAAAGAAGACTGAAGACTGATCAGAAACCATACTTTTTTGTTGAGTGCCCTGACACAGGCTGCAGTTAAAGAGAACACACCAGACTCCTGCACACTGCATTATTTTTGATTATGCTTACATAATTATTGCTAACATTTTGCTTTTATTTTTGGTATATTTAAAAAATGACTCTGCATCAAGTACCCTTTGTCAGTGCCATGCTAAATCTCTCTAAATTGCAGCATTTGCTGGATTTTCTATTTTATAGCAATATCCTGGGTATGAATTTATCTATATAATCAGAAAATAAAACTGAAAAAAATAAATGACTTGAGTTCTTACCTGAGCTCTTGAGCTATAGAGTCCACTTGAACTGTTAATAAAAGCAGAAGGAAAGAATGAATTAGTTTACACTTCTAGACTTGTGTTTTCTGCAACCTTGCACCTGCCTATCTGATGACAGAGGAATGGCTATCAAAACACAGGTGATTATTTCATGCTAACCACAGGATTGTAGCTACTAGTGGCAAGTGTTAACTGAACATATAATTCTCATAGTTATTTTAGGAGACATGAAACCTGCAGGATGATCTTCAATGGAAAAAATAGAAAAATAATAAGAAAAAAAAAAGGCACTTGTGTTTCTTGAAAGCATAAGAACTTGGCTTTTTCTGAATTTTAATTCAATTTGGGAATGACGAAAGCTGGTGTTTACAAATACCTGCCCACGCAAGGGTATACAGCATATTGACAAAGCTAACAGGTGGTTCTAAGGATTACTCATATTTCACAGGCAACTTTTGTTTTTTTTTGCTTCTGGAAAAATATTCCTGATGTATTCATTCACCTATATGTTTGTGCATGTACATAAAAAATACAGAGAAAGAAAATTCATAAGTTTTAAAAATGTGTAAATAGCTTTTTAAGTGAAAAGAGTATGAATGTTAAATCCCCTATTAAATTTGATTAAAGTCTGTTAGCTCAGACGGACTCTTTTAACAGAGAAGATATGCCTTAATGCTGAGGTGTAACTTCCCTACTCAATATCTCTCCTATTCAGTAGCTTTGTTCAAGTCCTCTGTTCTTATACTTTTGAAGTATACATGAATTTTACATTACTTTCAGAGAACTTCACTGAGGGATGTTTCAGAGACATGATATACTTAAATCTTTTGTATTTATCACCTCATTTATGGTCAGTGGATAGCATTCCCACTCACTTCCTCTCTGTCTTTTTCTCAGTGAAGTCTAGCACTTTTCACCTCTTTGGTCATTTGAGACTAGAGAATTAAGCCAAACTGCACTTTAATTTTTCATTCTGATCACAACTTGAAGCTGAAGGCACAATATTAACAACCCAGAACTACTGGGTTGTGACAATGAATCAAACTAGTCTTCTTTTTTCACAATCCTGAGAGTGCACAATTCCCATTAAAATCAGATTGAAGGATGGGTGCTTTGTACCTCTGAAAATAGTCATAAGCAAAAATGCTTGGAGGGAAGGCAAAACTTTGCCATTTATTTTAACGTATCCCCATTTTTCAGTCAAGAGTCACAAAAAGTGTTATGAATTAAAATAAAAAGTTATTTTCCTGAAAGGGCTGTATTGCTAGTCAATCATGTTTTCCAGATGTTGAGATCATTAAGGGCTTGTTTATCTCTCAGGACTTCATTTCCATCTGTTCTTTACAAAAAGAGAGGAATAGCTGGGAAACACAACTATGTCATAACTTTGCAAAATCAAACACAAGCACAAGTACTTTAAAAAAGGTTCTCCTCTATTGCATACACCTGTGCCTTTTGATTAAAGTAAATTTACTTCTGGACCATTTATGCAGATAATTTACTGATAATTAATGGCAATAGGCAGAAAAATATTCAGTTGGCTGAGACAAAGTTTGGTACATTATTTTGAAAGAATCCATTCAATATTGTCTAGCTAAAGAAAGATGTCCCTAAGGAAAATCTTTGTTTGCATAATAAAAAGCATAACCTTTATTTTCTTTGAGAAATAGTTCAAAGAAAATAGCATACAGTAGATTTTTTTTTTCTGCTTTTCTTTACGCACAAGCTAATAACATTGTGCCTCTTAATGCCAGCAGTCTGTGTCCTGCCTTGATTAAAAAAACAACCCTAAGGAAGCTACACACTCTCTTACTGCACATTAGGGACTGTGCACAGGAACTATCATATTTCATGGTGTGCTGGGCACAGGGTCATGGAACTTGCTTGCTAACTCACCCTTGGTTCCTTTTGAGCGTGTGCGCAGCTTTTTATTTTCGCCATCTGCATCCATCTGTAATATTAACACAAAGTTTTTAATTCATTCCTTTTGCCATTGAGAAAAAAAAAAAAGTCTCCAATGCTTTTTCACATTTCCAAAGGCTAGACAGTAATAGATAGAAGAATAATCATGCCTTATTAATCTTGTCAAAGAGATAAAAAGCCATCTGTGAATATCTAGTAAATACCTAGGAGATACCTTTAATGATACAGATTTGTTTAATAAAGTGATGGTAATGAGTGACTCTTTAAGGTTTAACGACAAGGTCTACAGGTGTTAGCTGAAGGCATAAGGTTAGAAATGGCAGTGTTGTGTGACTGCTGCTTTCAACATCCAATTCCTGGAAGAAAAGGTCCCAGAAAGCCCCAGTCATCCTGCATAACTGTAACTGAAGCATATCCGAATAGCCACCATGGAACCTGCATCTGACAACTTCATCCTTAGAGCATGAAACCCTCTTGCCTGAATGTGCATAATTGCACACGTACAGTTTTAAAATACTTCATCACTTAAATCAATCACTTCTCATAGAAGTTTTGGTCAAAGAGAAGCTACAGATCTGTATGAGTTTTTGGGAGAACATAGCATGCAAGTTTGTATTTCACGTCAGAAAAAAAAAAAAAAAAAAGTGAGCTGCTGTGTCATAAGATTTCTAACTGAAATAAGAGACTCCTTGCAAGAATGGCTATTCTCATGACACTTTTGGCTACATTTAAACCAGCAGTGGAAATATGCACCTTCTGGTCTTGGATCTGGCCCAGACCATAATTGTAGGGGCAGGTTTTCAGTTCATGGATTTTATTACAAACCCCTGAAATTCAAAAGGATTAAGATTTCATGTTCTGGTGTGGAGAGCTGCAGTGACATACAGCAGATTGTATAACAGTGTAATGTTGAACATGTCCAGGGAGGCAAAATCCTTTTCTTTCTAAAACTCTTAATTTTTATGTATGGAAGAATCTGTCATGAGGGATTTTTGTCCAGGCAAAACAGCAGGAACTCTGTAATTTTCTTCAGTCTATGGTAGTATCTTGCTACCTATCTTTGCTTTGAATCTCAGTTTCCCTGTTTGTAAAATGGTGATAATTCAACATACTGCAGATGAAGCAACTCCCATGTGTTTCTGCAGTTCAATATGCAGGAACAACCGCAGACACCAGCATCTGATTTATATAACTGTGTTGGGCAATAGGTAGCTTCATTCTGTGGGTACCAGAAGTTGCCTGTGCCTGGCATCTGCGAATCTTTCACTGCAAAAGGTCGCAAGACAAAAAGCAGTGGCAGCAGATCCTCTGTATTTTTTCAATCTTCCTTTCTGAGGATCAGCAGCACTGATTTGCCCCACAGGGGGAAGATGCAAGAAGCTGTTTGTGCCTGTTTCTATTTATAGAGTTTGAAGATCTGAGGATGCTTTATTTTTAGCTTTACATGACTCAGATAACTGAGATGTTTTGAAGGTCTAATCTGAAAGAACATTGCAGAATATGACAAATTTGTCCTGAGAATGAAAAAGAGTAAAGTCAGCCTTGCTAGAGGTCAAAAAGCATTTCTCTAATTTCCTGGTGTTTTTTCTTTTTCTTTTTTTCCTGTTCATTGTTATATATGGATACACATCATATACAGCTACAGAAATCAAAGTACCTATTTGCAGGAGAGAACACAAGCATTTGGAAAGGCTATTCATGTAGTTGAAGAAGTTTAATTCTAGAACCCAGGTTAGCGATATCTGAAATGAAAGTATAAATTGAACAAAATGCTTCTCAAACCCAGACAATGTTATCTTTTCTCTGTTTAAATTTACATCTGATGTTGATTATTATGAGGGAAGAAACATAATTGGTTTGTTTTTAAGTAGTGGGGCTGATGGAAGCCTTTCCTTGTTACTATCCTTAAAACCTGGAGAACGAGTTTTTGCAATGTGACTGCAATGGTAATGGGAAACATGGCTCTGTTCTCTGATGCTGAGTTGTGATTGAAGGCACTGACCTGCCATAGACTTATAATAGGGGAGCAGGTGTGGCAATGATGGACTTTAATTTCCTTTAATAAACCTTTTATGTGCCACACTTTTACTGCCATTCTATGCTCTCCAAGGTCCTGCACATAATAGGTTCATTACTTTTGATTACTATAGTCTATTGAGACAAACAACTCCAGAACACACTATATATTATGTTCAGTTAAACCAATATAGACTATTTATCCACTGTGCATTATTTCACCTGCAACTCTACAGACAAAATTAACAACAGCTCCTGTAAGCTAAAACTATTAAAACCACTGGTACTCCTTTGTCATCATTTCATAATAAATACCACACCAATCACAGTGCTGCTCTTTTAATTATGAAACAAAAAGTGTCTACTGCTTCTACTGAACAGCAGTTACTTTGGTCTAAATAGCACGGTGCATTGTGATGAATATTTAAAAACTGCACAATGAATGAAAACCAACAATAAAATCAATGTAGGTGATTTTTTCTATTGATTTTCTTTCCTTGTAATAATTTGAAATTATGAGAGATGTTTAATCAACTCAAACCTAAAATTTATTGTGCTGTTTAGCCCAGCGCATACCGCATATTAAAAAAATTAGCATGTGTGAGTTGCATAAAAAACAGCTTAACTTACAAAAAGTCCCATGCATTAGCTTGAAAATTACACAAAAGTAACTGAATAAAACTGTGAAATCTTTTAAGTGTGTCAGCAAAATTATCTCTCTTGCTTAAAATTTAAATACAGTATCCTTTTTTCTTCCTTCAGATTGCCTGACATTTAAAAAAAGTGAACAAAGTTTCTCACTTCTGATTTTTACCTTCATAATGATTGATTTACATGAAATTACAGCCACAGACAGTCAGCAAGAAGTATTCAAACTTTTAAAAAATCCTTTGAACATCAAAAGTATTAAACTCTAAATAAGAAATTCCATCCAATTTTTTTTTGAGGTAATTGTTATCAGGTTGTGAATTTGAGAGATATATCTTAGTACTGCTGTGTACTGCAAATATTGGATGGATTCCGGATTGTGCTTCATGCTCCCAAAGTCAGGGATGGTCAGCCCTCCCTCCCGGTATTTACGTTGTCTTGAGACAAAAAGCCGTAAGAGAAAAATAGACTGGTCATGTCTGCACCAAATCCATGCACGATGTCTTACCGCTAATTTTTTAGCTATCAAGAAAATATCTAAGTGATTGCCAGGAAAAAATTATCAGGAGCTGTAGACCCATATTTGTTAGTGGCAAGCTTCACAAATAAAAATACATCCAACAATAAAAACAAGTAACTCTATGAATAGTGGAACTAATTCCACTGTATCTTATAACTAGGGTCTCTGATCTTATAAGTAGATTCTCTGGTATGATGGGATTTAAACTTGTCTAAACACCTTCTTTTCAAACTCAGTTGAAACTGGCTAAGGGACTCTAAAGGAATTAGTGGGAGGTAATAGTCAGAAACACAGAAACAGAGAGTTAGCACATATACAGTCCTAAATCATCAGGAAAGCAGGCTAAGAAATAAGTAGCTGCCTTAAAGTTCCTTGGTTATGCCATATTTCTGTGATTTGGAAATGTACTGTGGATGGTGATGTTGAATTGTTTCCTGAAAGCATGTTCTGACAAATTTCACTATGTTTATGAATGCTTTCTGACTGACTTTGTGAATTTCGATCCTCCCTCCACCATTTCTTCATTATTGGTTGAGACATAAGGCTAAGTCAGTAACTAGATCCCAGAAAACTGACTGGAGTCACCGACAATACAGCAAATTCTGCTTGGCTGAAATTGGAGTAACTTGCTATGTGATTGCTACAGGGTATTCATGTTTCTCCAGATTAATTTACTTGTGGAATAGAAGCAATCATACTTTCTCAGAGAACTATTTCAGAGTTCCTGGCTGCAGAAACCAAATGTTACTTTTGTTTGCACTGCAGTCAGAGGACTCAAGAGCAGCACCTGGAAATACTTCCCTGAGTGAGAGAATCAGGATTTGGCTCTGAGTTTGTTTTTTTGTGTGTGTGTGCTTGGAGTCTATCTGTGCACATGTGCATGTACTGATATTATAATGGGATCCAAGAATATGACTAACAGCTGAAATAGGGCATGTGCAATAAATGTTAATAATAATAATAGTAATAGTAATTATTTCAATTTACTTGCACATTTTTAATTCTCAATTTCAGAAACTAAATTGATACTACTATCTTGGTAGGATAGTTTTACAGCACATTACTGTGAGATGAGCTATGACTTGGGGAAGCCAGTGCTGCTGATACATGTAAAAGTGAAATGGACCTTCTAGAAAGAGCTATTGTAAGTGCTATGCACTTTCTAATTTCTAATTTTTACTATACTCTTTGGACAAGCATAAATTAATTTACCTGAGTGAGTTTCACATTCCTGGAGCAGAAGTCTGTTTACTTTTGTGTAACTAGATAGAGGAAACTAAATCACTAGTTTATCTTGAGGTAAGATGTATAAAAGTTGACATTTTCCTCTGATTTTCCAACTAAAAGTTACATTTGATTTTCAAAATGAAATTTGGCAAACAACTTTTCCAGGACAAACCTTTACTGATTTTGAGAGGTCTGAAAAAGGAACAGCTTTTCTCTGCTGTTTGTATTTTGTAAACTACATAAGTTTGTATAGAGGTAACATCCAGATCTGTCATTAGACAGACATAAACTTAGACAGAAAACGAATGATGTCTTTTAAGACACACAAATCCATCCTTAAGTCTCAAACACAAGCAACAAACTTCAAAATTGAAGTCAGACACTGCTATGCACTACAAATGTCTCCGTGCTGTACCTATGCTTCAAGGTGACATGATACAGTCTGTGTCTCTCCCTACAATACCTAATACCCTCAGAGCAAATTTTTTCAGTGCTTTTGGTAGCCACCTTTTAACAACTCATTTAATAATCTAACACATCAAAAGGGAATATTGGCATAAAGAAAAAGATTTTTTTTTTTAACAGATCATAAAGCAAGAAGATTTCCTACAGCCTGTCTGGAGGTACAGAGCAGGGTTTTGCTGTCTGTGTATATATATGTGTTAAATGCATCTTTCTGTCACCCTACGGTAGCATTTTTTTAATATGAAATATTAATGGAAGACTGATGGTGAGAATTACAGGGCAAGAAGAAAATGCAAAGCACACATATAGCAACTTCTAGATAAAGCTTATATATTCTGATTACTGGCAGTAAAAATATCCAAAATCTAAAGACAAAAGTAACACTGCTTGCATTGTGGCTTAAGGTTACTTGTTCTTCTCCTTTTCTTTTAATCACATATTGATGGCCAGAAAGGAGAAAAAATATTTACAGAGTAGGTGTTCTTAAAGACTGTTACCTGAAATATGCCTTGTTTTTGGGTTTTGATTATTCTTACCCAAGGAGTCATCCCACTTTTATTTTTGAAACTTTTGCTTTAGTTTACAAAATGCTATACTTGATTTCTCTAGGAGGAAGTTGAATGACATAGAAATAATTGGTTCAGATGAGCAAGTACATCTACTGAATGCAAACTTTAAAGTATTTTTATAACATATAAATCATCAAAAATTTGGCTGCATGTATACCTATTTCGGAAATGTAGATGTTTTTATATTGAAGTCACTACTTGAAAATATGCAGCGGCAAAATAAACCTTAAATCAGAGACAAGCTTGAATAGCTTTGTAACGAGGATGATTTATTTTGATTCTCACTTCTGATTTCTGAGTTGTCACTGCTGTTGTATACTTCATCCATGCAACTTTGCACAACTGGCAGTGCTGAATATAAACCAAAGCCATATGTTTATGTCCTTTTGCCAAACGACTACAGCAAATAGTTCTATTATTCCCTTAGGTAACAAATGTGTGCCAAGTATTTCTATTAGTCTGCTTTACCAAGGCTTTAGAGGGCAGAGTCACAGCTTTATGAAATTAAGGGGCAACTGCTAGCTTTTTAAATTTAGAGAAAAAATATATAGTCTACTGTGCTGAAATGCGGCTCAACATAAGTTGATGTATGATCCTGCTTTCTGGAGGCTTGTTTCCTGGATTTTTATTTTTGATGTAGTTCAATGTCTTGTCACTATTTCCTGCTCTACTATGTATTAATATCATTTTTTCTTCGTAATGAAGAAAGAAAACATCAATATTCAAACATAAAAAAATGCTTTGACACCTACAGATCTTTCACAAATATGACAAAGTATTTATCCCACCCTACTAAAGTATAATAATAATAATGAAAAATCGATATGCATTAATCAAAAATAAATAAATAAATAAGCTGTTCCTCACAGATTAAATTTAAGCAGTGCATTATGAAATACGTTCTCACTGCAGGAGTCATATACATTCAAAGGTATTTGTGTTCTTGTTGATATTTAATGTTAACAGAACACAGTTCAGAAACTTAAAAACTAGAATTTCTATGTATTTATAAAGGTTTATATCTTTTTCAATATTGTTATACCTGATCCTCAAAGACTGCTGTTCTTAAAACAGCAGCTATGAAAGGAATATTGTGACACTGCATGAGGCACTACATAGCATCCTAGTACCAATATAGAGATGTATTTTGATTTAAATTCATTTTTTTTTTGTAAATAAATTATCCCACCTTTCTGTGTTTCCACGTGAAAATATGTGCAGATTCCAAAGAACCAAATTCATCACTCTGCCCAAGATGCCTTGCCTGATTTAACAGATAATCCTGAAATTTATTCTCTGAAAACAAACAAACAAACAAAAAACAACAACAACAACAACAAAAAACACAACCGAAAACATCTATACTAAATAAAATGTAGATGAAACAGGACACACTTTATATCAAATGGGCAAAGAATAGTTGTTTTCTTGTGTGGCTTTTCAAAGATGTGGTATATAGGCATCAATGATGCTTTTAAAAGGCAGAAATAATAGCGTTTTTTCTTTCATTATGGTACTTTTTTTATATTGTTAATGCCCTCTCCAATAGTTTATCAGTTAAACTTCTAAGAGAAGTTTTTCTTAATACACAGACAGAAAACCACTGTTTCTATATGTAGAAGTCCTGAGTCAAACATTTTTACTGCATCAGTACCCCTTCAACTGAGTAGGATGGTTTGGTACACGATGTGAAATAAATGACATGCGTTCTAATTTTATTTATTTTTTTACTTTAAATATCAGCGTTTAAAGTTGGGCAGACTGATGGTGTTCTTACTGCAAGCAAACTGGAGGGTGTCCTTGACATTTCCGCGTTCTTAATATTTATTCCTTTCTGTAAGGAAACTCCTGCTAAATCAACAATAACGGTGAGAGAAGAGATGAAGTTTATTCTGAGTGTACAGTACTGAGGGCCTTGTATTCAGAAATAAGGAATACCTACACCCTTCAAACACTTAAAAGAAAGTTGAATGTACTTGCAACCTGAGAAAATCTGTCAGTGATTAGTTATTATACAGAGACTTTATATTAGCATCACTCCTGCCACTAGTGACCAAAATATAAAATTTTACTTTCACTTGCAATTTCAGAGGTACTTTTCAAATAGTATCCAGTGCATTTAGTAAAATATATCTATTCATTCTATCTATTCTAATAATAGATTAATGACAAAGTTTGCAGATAAACTTTTGGAACTTTAAATAATATCTGACGAAATTTTGCCAATAAAATTTGTAATATTTCTGAATATTTCTGAAATTGGAAAGGCTCATTCTAAACAGATTCTCAGGGAGGATAGAGTTTATTGAGTGACTAATTTCTCCTTCAGTCCCAATAGATAGAATATTAGTTGCATCCCACCAATAACTTTTAATTAAAATAAATAAGCTTTTATCAAGTAGCAGAACAGACAACAGATGCAACATGATGAAGAGGGGAGAAAAAACAGAACAAAACAGCCCAATACTGAAAAGATTTTGTAAGTAGTTTTTTAGCCAATATGTTGCTGGAAAAAGATGTTGTTTACCCTCAAAGGCCTCTCTCTCCTTTATTCTTTTTCAACATCCAACAAACCAAAAAAAAAAAAA